>PVLA01017835.1:0-16143 GCA_004027455.1 Hydrochoerus hydrochaeris | reverse complement strand
AAGAAAGAAAGAAAGAAAGAAAGAAAGAAAGAAAGAAAGAAAGAAAGAAAGAAAGAAAGAAAGACACATGCCTGGCAAGGTATTAATCCTCTGTCATGGCCAATCACAAATGCAAAAATCTAGAAGGGTCTCTTTCACACCCAGAGGACATTAAATGGTGGCAACCACTTTTCTTTCCTGAAGCAACCAAGAAAATAGACCATAGGAAACACACAGAAAAACCCAGGTGTCCTGAAAGGCATAGTGAATGTTTAACTTTTTTAAAAGTTTATTCAGTGCAAAACACATTAACATGAATCCCCCTCAATATGCTACTGCTTCCTTCAAAAACATTATTCCAACACTCTTGCCACTTTCCGAAGCAGTTCTGGAAATCCTCTTTCATGACCAGCCTCAGTGACCCAAATAGATTCAAACCATTTCCTTATCATGGTCATTTTAACTTTGGGGAAGGGCAGAAGCCACAGATCTGGTGAATAAGGTGGGTGAGGACACACCACGGTGGTCTGACAAGCTTGCCTTTCCATTTTGGTCACCCCTTGTTTGTGAAACAAGTGTCTGGACCCTGGACATCAGCAGCAAAGGGTGCAGAGGCCCACAGAAGAGAAAGGGTGAGTTAATCTCCACAGCTGCCGGCCTGGAGCCAGGACTCAGACTCCAGAGGGGATCCCAGCACACCTGGTGCAGGCTGGGTCCTAGGGATGAGACCAGAAGCATTCACAGGACTGAGCTTCAGGAGCCAGACAGGGAAACCACGGGGACCTATGGGCAGTCCCCTCGAGTGCTCAGCCCGTCTTCCTCAGGGAGTCCACATGCGGAAACTGGGGCTCTGTCCACAGCACACACTGCCCCCAGCGTGGGCTTCAGACTGCTGACCAGATGTGGAATATAGTCTTGGAGGATGATCAACCCTAAACTAAATTCCATTTTCAGCCCAACTCCTGGGTCTTAGAATCACGAAGATGGGAGCCCAGATCTGCGCTCACCTGGATTCTGGGTAGAATTCCAATCTCTTGACTCTGGACTGGGAATCCAAGATGTACAGCACAGCCACTCCTGACAGTGTTTCCTGATCAGGGGCCACAGTGACAGCCCACTCCGTTTCTTCAAGGCCTTGCTCACCAGTTCTTGGAAACTGTCAAGGAAATAAAATACCATTGCTGGAGTGACAACGCAGTGAGCCAGGTTTGTAAACCTGCAGCCCCACATATTGTTCGCCCCCCGATGCCTGGTCCGGCACCTCACACCTAATCAAGTTACCCGAGGAAACAGGGAGTTTGTACCTGGAGGCATGACTCTCACTCACCAGCCAGGTGGCGCTTTCCATATGCATACTGCTGAGTCTTTTCCGGTGAGCTGAGCAAAGCCCTCACCATCCACTCCTGTAGGCAGACGTGCCCTGTCTCTCCCTTGGAGACCCCATCAGTGATGCTCTGATCTAGGCTGAACACACAGTCCAGGTGTAAGGTGGCACCCGACAGGACCTAGGTGCTCAGTTCTTTCATTGGAATACACGAAGCAGCAGAGACCTCCCCACCACCCCCTCCCCAGTCTAGTGCTGGGTGTCTGAGAGGTGATGCCATGTAGTCCCATACCACAGAGCTTTTCACCAAGACTGGGCTCTTACTGTGAAGTCTGTGGTAATACAGACCAGGGGGAAAGGATGCCTCCTGCTTCCTCCAGCTGACCTGCACTGTCACCACTCTGCTTGGAGCATCAGAGCAGGTGCATCCATCAGACGCAGCTGTGGAGCTGACCAGTCACTCCTCTGTGTATCCATGTTGTTCTGTGGGAGCCAAGGACCTCACCACAGATGGCGGGATGGCACATGCCATGTAGTGCTTACACAGAAACCCTGGCAAGTAATTGGTACCAGCAAAATTCATGCAACTAATAGACACCGCTGTTGCTACTTCTAAATTAGGAAAGTATTCGATTTAATCACGCTATGTTAGAGGCAGCTGCAGTGCGGACTAGCACGGACACTGAGCTGCCCTCATCGTGCCTCGGTATGCTGGCTGACATGCATGACTTTCTTGGAAAAATATAAATTTGATACATTTGGTTAAAACAATTGCATTGTCATAAAATCCATTCAAAAGACATTTCGACAAGGTAGGATTGCTGCCACGAAAAAGATGATCGAGGTCAATGCTAAGATATGTTTTGGAGTTGTTAACGTGCATCTTATGGGGAGAAAAGGTGCCAATAATGACTTCTCCCTTCTAAAAATGTGCCTTTGATCACCAATCGGGGAATTTATATTTGCTCCTGATATTGCATGATATTCTCCCTTTAACCAAAAGGAAGAGTTACCCAAGGAATACTGGCCTGCCACACTACCTGAGCAGTAAGACCACATTCTCCAGAGAAGAATTCAGCTGAGCCATGTTCAACAAAAAGGATGCAAATATCTCAAGACACAGTTTCAAATAGCTTAAAATAAAATACAAAGACATTTCTGTAGGCAGAGTGTAGGAAAGTTCCTAAGCATTAGGAAAGTTAGGAAAGCCGACTCAGCAGTGAATAGCCAGCTCAGCTCTGAAGACACCACGACTAGAAATGCCTCTCAGTAGAAGGTGCTGAGCTCCCAGGGAAATGACAGCAGGAAACTGCAGAGCAAGGGGAGGTGCAAATGCATGAATGCCCCTGTGAGAGAAGGAAGCTACTGCAGTACTGAGGTGAGCAGTGTGGGCAGCGCCAGGAAGAAGAGAGTCCGGGGAAGACTAATCTACCTTGGTCTGGGGCCTGCAGTAACTCAGCTCATCTTGGTGGGACCACGTGATGGAATGAAAGCACTCACTCTTTGCCAAGAAGCACAAAGAAAGAAGCAGAAGGAACAGGGTCCAAAAATCTCTTCAAGAACATACCTCTAGCTCGGGCAAGCAGTGGCTGCCCCACAGATAGAACCAGCCAGCATCTCCCAAGATCCGTGCCATGTTGGAACTTAGGGCGCTGGGAAACCAAGCAACCAGCCCGCCTCCCTAGTAAGCAGCCATGAGCATACCGGTTTGCAGGCTGAGAATCAAATACCCCCAGCCCCCGCATCACCCCATTAGCAAATGGGAGCCAGAGATCTGAGTATCTCTTGGGAAGCTGACCATATGCAATAGAGCAAATAGGGGGGATTTCCTTCTACCAACTCTTTGAAGACAAATATTATTATCACTCTTTTGTTTTGTTTTGATTAATTGTATTGCTCTATTCAATATTCTGTTTTGATAAGTTCTTTAATGTATTTGGTTTGATTTTGCTATACCCGATTAAAAGAACAACTATTGTGAAGATAATGTAATATACCATGGTACCTATTACTGTTATCCCGGTAACCTGCTGTGAAGTTCTGTACCAGTTTCACTGCACTGTCTCAATTGGCTTTGTTCTGTCTTGTTCTGTTGTATTTCACTACCTTCAAAATAACAAAAAAATTAAACACACACACACACTTCCAGTGACCTCCCACTCACCGGTTCCCTGCCTCCCAAGACAACAAGTTTGTAACACAAGACCCTTTGGGGGCGTATTTATGATGCAAACCATCATACCCATGGCCACCTTTCCTCCGCCAAGAAGCAGCTACACCTACCAGTCTCCACATGAATCTCCCAGAGATCACACACAGCACACATGTAAGCACACATGCAGACAAACATAAAACTTACACACTTACATATATAAACACAAGCACACAAAGACTGATGAAAACATAAAATGTGTTTAAGTAAAATGAAATTGTTACAATAAAAGCTGCATAACCCCCCCCATGATATTCTCCCTCCCTGCAAAGACACTTACCTGAAAATATGAAACTATGACTGCTAAAGTGCCATCCGATGGAGAGGCAGCTCTTAAAAACATGATGCTGTATCCTACACCCACCTCATTCACTGCATCAGGAACCATGTGACCTCCAGTTCCCCATCAAAGTAAGAATGACCGTGACATCTAAGCTTTTGAATGAATTTAGGACACCAAGACAGCCACAAAGGCACACTGAAGGGCAACATAGAATAAGCAAGAAATATAAAGGCGGAATTGGATTGGATAGAAAGAAGAGTTGTTTTTTTCTTTGTTTCCTGTGATTAACGTGGCAAATACCCGCTCCTTGGTCTCCTGAAATTAAGACAGGAGGACAAGATGTGCGTGCTTAGGGAGAAGCCATGGGGCACCGTGAGCGCACATTTGAGGCAGAAGAGACAAATGATGCCTTTCTCAAGAGAGTCAGGAAAGCAGGAGGTGCAGGAATGCGGGCAGTGTCAGGACCATGCTGTCTTTACCCTGTATTCCTACTGTGTGCAACATGAACACATCGGACTCTGCAATTGCATCATATCTGGAAAAGCACTTTATCTGTACTTTGTCAAAATACTGACCCATAAAATCACGTGAGAGGCAGGATGGTCCATATTGTTTTCTATCTTCTGTGGCCACCATGCCAGGACAAAGCAGTGTGTCCATGGGGAGGAGGAGAAAGTGTCCAGATAGCTGGAGTCACAGCTTACTCCGTCTGGTGGTAAAGCCAAGTCTGTCTTCATTCCTTATTCCCCACTTAGCAAGGAGAGGGTTATCTATCAGGTAGAGGCCCAGATTTGTTGCTGCATGTGGGTCTCATTTGTCCCATGACCCTTCATTCCATGGGGCAGTTTCATGACAGTCACTCATTCCTGGTGCCTCTCCCTGCAGCCTCTGCTTTGTCTCCTGTGAAATGGAGCCAGTGGGAGATGACAGAATCCTCAGTGCTTGCCACGGGACACAGGGTTGGAGGAGAGAGGCTTTGGGGCTGAGCACCGGCTGGCACCATGTCAAAGACAAAGCCCTGTGTGAGGTGACAGGCTCTTGACTGACAGCAAGGAGATATTTGTGTCCTCCCCTTGTCACTGGCTTGGGTTTATGACTCGGTCTCTCACTTCAGAGCAGAAGGGATCAGCAACACAGGTTGGGGTCTCCACGCTGGGAAGGCCTGCACTCCCCAAGCTCCTGTCAAAGTGGGTATTTCAGAGGTAATTTTTGGCTATTTTGACTGAAACAATTCTTTTTCCTTAAATTCTCACACTTCTCCTTTCAAGACCCACTGTGATGGTCTATTCCTTTGTTCATTTACTCAAACCAAATAAAAAATTAAATGTTGTCTGTTTTCTGTGCTGGCATCTCAGATAGCACTAACCATCAATTTTTCCAGTTTTTCAGCAAAGAAGGCTTCTGTTGCTTTGAAGATATAATTGTCACACCCTCACGGATATTGTCTTTCTCTTGAAGATAGAAAGAAGGGTCTCGGGACCCTGACAAAGAAAATAAAAGCTTTTAGTGTATCTAAAATTATAAATTACATTTATAGGTATAAAAAAATGTCTTTTATGCTGACATAAAACCACGCTGTGGAAGTCTCACAGGTGTAAGTCCCACACCAGGCTCTTTATCAAAAGCCTAAACTTAGATGTTCCTAAAACACACTGTGTCAATTTTTGCGAACAATAATAGATAATTTGGTAACATTGACAATGATTTAAGTCACTGTGTGACTCTCGGGTCTCTCCAAGCACTGAAGAATGATACAGATTTTGCTGCCTCAAAAAAACCACAATAGTATGAGAACAGCTCAGCCTCCTTCTACCATGGTAAGATGGTTTCTGAGACACCCACCACCACTGCCTTCCAGTTACCCTCAAGCCGCAGACCTCTAGCATCCAGGAATCTCTAGGTCCGGGAGAGTCTTATAAATGTGTCATCCCAAAATACAAAATGTCCACTTGGACAGATATGTGGGGTGTGGTTCCAGGGCAGACTGAGGGTGGTGAGCAGACCTGGGGGCTGTAAGCTCCTTTTCCACCCTGAAGCTGAGGAAAACTCAACAGAGCAAACAAATACCACGGTTACTATGGACTGGGCAGTCCATACAATCATCAACCCATGTGAAATACTCAACATTACATATTACTTAGGTTTTTGATATTTACAGGCTCATGTTTAATACTCTGCTTTTGAAGCTCCAATTCCTGCTCTTAGAACTATATATTTTCCAGGTGGATTTTTCTGAACATATCCTCTAAAGTGCATGTTGCTTGAAACATAATCCCCAAGTACATATGTTAGGGCTGTTCAGAGGTGAGGTCTTTGGGCTGGGGTCGGGGGGACAGGATGGCCTCAGTACCCTTATAAAAAGAGGAAGAAAGACAGAATGACATGCTAGTCAAGTCTCACAGGTGACAAGGCTCCTGCCATGTTAAGATGCAGTGAGGGGAGAACTATCAGCATTTCCTGAGCTCTGCATCATGTTGGAACTTGGGGCCCTGGGAGAACAGGCAGCCAGCTCGCCATCCTGGTAAGTGGTTGTGGTCCTGCCAGTGCATGAGCTAAGAGTCAGACATTGACCCATTCACCACCATCCCCCCATTAGCAAGTGGGAGCCTGAGGTCTGAGAATCTCTTGGGAGGATGAACGTATGCAGTGTGGCAAGTAAGGGGGATTTCCTTCTACCATCTCTTTGAAGGCAAATATTTTTATCACTGTTTTGCTCAGTTCTCAGTTTAATGGTACTGATCTATTCAATATTCTGTTTTTATAAGTTTGTTATTTCCTTCCTTTTTGCTCTACCTGATTGAAAGAACATCTAATGTGGGGATGTACTATTGTGCCTATTGTTGATGTCCTGGTGACCTGCTGTGAGGTTCTGTGCCAATTTCACTGCACTGTCTCAGATGGCTCTGTTCTGTCTTGTTCTGCTGTATATATTTTTGCTACCTTCAAGAAAAAAAAGTAGCTAACAAAATAACAAAACACTTCCAAAAAACTCCCAACTCCACCAAAGCTGATCCGTGGGGTATGGATGAGGAGAAACTCAAAAACAAAGCAACAGAATAATATAAGGTGATTAAAAAGTAAATAACAACAACAAAACAAGTCAGTAAGGTACTGAGCAACCTGAAACAGGATATAACTAAACAGATAATGGACTTAGCAAGCAAAAGGAGGAAAAGAAAGTTCTCTAAAGGATATAATTGCATGTATGTTTAAGTGTGTAGGATTGATAACCATGTTGCTAAGTTTTTATTGGATCATTGAACAGAACCGTTTGCAGCCTCACTGTTTGAATGTCCACTTTCTGTGCTTTAATTTTGTAACTTGAACAACTATATCCAAGAAGACAATATGTAATGTATCAACCAGTGATTTCTTACTGTTTATTTTTTCTGAAATTCTGCATTTTGTACCCCTTTTTCTGTTTTGCTTTTTTCTCTTTAAATAAATTTTTTAAAAAATGCAGTGAGGAGGACTTCCCATAGATGATTTCTTGCTTCTGAACTTTCCAACCTCTAAAACTAAGAATTCCATGTCTATTTTTTGTGAGTCATACAATCTCAGGTATTTTGTTACAGCATCAGAAAACCGAGTAGGTTTGTGAATGTCTCTGTAAATGACTCATGTGACAAACTGGCCAAAATAGACTTCACCCAATGTTTCAAGATACAATTAAAATTTCTCTCAAAAACACAAAATACCACATGAAAATCACATTTAATCTTCTTTCGAAGTGTAACTTCATTGCAAATTCAAACATCAAATTTTATTTAAAAGATTGTCCCTCTGGTATGCATTTCTGAGGTGCATTCAGCACCCTCTGATGACTCTACTAACTCGGAAATGTCATATTGCCAGTGTGATGAAGATACAAACAGCTCTCTGCAAGGCAGCCAGCGGACCTGTTAAAACTGCTCTGATTAAAAAACAGGTTCAGGTGGAATATTTTCTGGGCGTTCAAGCCAGCCCATTGTGTGGTGTTAAACACACTGGTCTTTCTTTTTTATCCTTTTATTTTTTTAATAGCTATTCTCAATAACTTCACTCTGAACTTCTAGAGTTTGGCTGGACCTGAAAGCACGGTTGCCAAGCTGTTGAGAAAAGGGAAAAAGACATGTCTTTTCCTGGCCTCATTAACAACAGGAGGTGAGGAACCAGGCAGCAAGGTCTGTCTGCACAAGAGCCACTGCTCTGTTAGACACAGGATGATAAACTGTCGTAATCAAAGGCGCCCTTTTCCCAGGACATGCCTCAGAAAGTCTCTTATAGCACCCGCCAGCTCTTGTCCTCTTTCACAATAAACAAGAAGGACATGCTGGTGACTCCAGGGCCACACTCCCAGGATCACAGCTCCACCCCCAGAGGCCTTTCAAAGAAAAAGCAATTGGAAGCCCACTTACAAAAGTAATCAAAAGCTTTGTCCCTTAAACAAAACAGGATACAAGACTAAAAGACGCCTAAACCTTCGACTCCTACTGCTATTATGTTTTTAGGATACCCGTCAGGAATTTCACAAAAATGAGAGGCAGCTCTGCAGCACACATCTGGGGAGTCCCAGCAGTGAGGATGGACAGTGCTGATGGGAGGAGACACAGTCCTGACACCTGGGGCAGCCTGCATGGAAACCATGCAGAGGTTCAGGCATGTCCTCGTGGAAAACACCTGCCCTGACTAGTCAACAACAAACAAGTGAGAGCGAACATGAAAATTAAAGAGCAATCACGAGCACTGAAAAACACAGAGGACTGAGGAGCAAGATGCATGCGCAGCTCTGTGTGGTCGACTGTCACCTTTGAAGATACAGCGTGTAATGGATTGGACTCATCCTCACATCTGCTCCTTTCACTTTATCCTAAACTTCAAATCACATGTCCCAGAGACACATTTGATTCATAATAGCTTAGAATGTAAACCATCCTTAGAACTTAATCTTAGAGTGTAAATCATGAAAGTGTTTTCAGTGAACTATTCCAACACCCACCATTGTTCATTTGCTCGACCATCTTCTCTCTCATCAATGTGTGATCAGTACAGGGTGAGTGGTCTTAGCAGAAAAGAGAGGCAAACATTAATCTCCGGGACCCCCACAAGGAGACAGTAAAGCAAAAATATTTATCGTGATTATTATCACTCTCTGTTAACAATGCTTAGGCCGGGGAGACAGGAAAGACCACATAGCATTTGTCCAAGCTGTCTTCTTTCTTTTCTTTCTAGCACATCAGGCAGAACGCTCAACCCCATGCAGTATCCACTTGCAAATGCTTTGTGTCCCGACCCAACATGGAGAGATTAAATTTCCAATTACATCTCATGGTCCAAGATAGCTGGTAGCACTCCAGGGAACTTGCCTGCATTGCACCCATCAGGAAGGAGCCGAGAGGAGGAGAGTCACAAGCACATCTCTCGGAGTATTTTCTAGAATACTGGACATCACGTTTTCACTTCTGTCTCACCGGTCAGACCCTGGTGACGGGCCACGTACACCTTTAGTCTTGATCTTAGCAGTTGCTGATTCACTGTATGTGACACACCTGTGTCTGCTAGAACACAAACTCAGCAGCAGTAAGAACATGCACTTTATTCTCACATAGTCCTGGAGGTCAGAACTCTAAAATCTCTCTCTGCTCCATACTCAAGTGAGAAGGTCCATTTCCACACATCTTCCCACTCTCCCTGCTTCCTGGTTTCTGGGGTCCCTTCCTCTGCCTCCAGGCCCGGCAGGTGGCATCTTGCTGTTATGGCCACTGCCCACCCTCTGCCCTGTGCCTCTGCTCATCTCAAGAGGTCCAGGTGACTGTACTCATGGTCTGTGCCAACCACTCAGGACCCTCTCCCAGAAGGTGTTTGCCCACTAAGGTGATGGTCACAGCTTCCGCGCTGTACCACTGGGGCTGACATTCACCCAGCCTCATTCGCTGCCTTGATTTGGACCTGCCTTCCCGAGGGAGGGCAGGATGCTGACTAACGCACAGGACTCTCTGCAGGGAGAAGAAACTCCCTAACCCTAACCTGGGCCCTCTCTGAGGATGGAGGCCGAGCAGCCACAGGAGTGAGGGAGGAGACAGACAGTACCCAGCTTCCCTCCACAGCCCTTCCTCTTGCAGTGAGAATCTGTGAGTGAGAAGGCTCTGGGTGGGAGGGAGGACAGTCTAGGATGACTTTGACCCCTTCCAGCACCCTTCCGCACCGTCTTCTGGGCGCTGTATCCATCCGCCATGCAGAACGCGGCCCAGTCAGAGCCAAGTGCAGATTCAAAGACAGAGCATTTGCCAACAGGACTCCCGTCCCCTCCGGTGGGCAGAGGGACCAGTGGCCCAATGTGAGCATGGGGATTCTCCTGGGAGGCAAAGGTGCGTCTCCTCTGACTCTTCATCACAGAAGGAGAAAGTAGGTCAACCACTTCAGCCAGCAGATGCTGAGAACGAGGCTTTGCTGTTTTACGTTCTTGTTGCTTTGCACAGTTGGGTTGCTAATAAGGATGTAAAGGTCATGCGTCTGTGAGGCTCCCGCCTGCTTTCCAGGAGAAAAGAATGTCATTTCCTCTTGACTATCTGGAGGCTTCAGGCCTGTGAGGGTATCTAATGGGCAGTGTCCTTAAGATGTAATTCATCCTGTTCTGTAGAATGAAAAGTTTCCATTCAGGTCACCTTGGATGGTTGCTGTCAAACATGCCTGTGGCATCAGTAACGTGTACACAAGCCCTGTCACTTGTGGGTCATTCACCCTGCAGGAGTCCGTGCCTTGGGATACTCCAGTCACTCACCCTCAGGGGCCCTTGAGAGCTGCTGAGACAAGCAGGTCCTCACACACAGAGAAAGTGCCAGGGGGAGGAGCTGCAGGTGCTCCGGGACCTACATTCCCAGTGTGTAAAATCCGTCACAGCAGGGAATGCTGGTTGAATGTTGATTCATCGGTGTTGTGACATAGCCATGACTCAGGTGCTGCGGAGGTAAAACATGGACTAGAGCTGCCATTCAGTAAATAAGGAAGAGACCTTTAGCACAGTTGCAGCATGTTTGTCCTCCGAAGGAAGACAGAGCTGGACAAGAGGAGCCGTCCCGTGCTCAGCTCACGGGGAACTCCTGCCTCTGCTGTGAGGCTCTCTGCCATCAGTCCAGCCCAGCTCTGACCTCGCCTGCCCTGTAGTTGCTCTGGGCTCTGGGTCAGGCACAGGGCCCTGTGGTGGTGTTCCTCACCCAAGGGCCTCTACGCAGGAGTTTTGTCCCCCGACAAGCCTGTCATGTCACTGCCTGTGAAAAGAAACAGCAATTTAAAAACAACTTCCTGCCTTATCTGCATGCCAAGACTTTTTAATCCTCTAATAATTTGCTTATGTGCTTTGTCTGTGGTTTTATAGATTTACTTTCACTAGAGGATGTGGGACAAGACAAGCAAAAAAACAAAATTTCCATGACTGCGGCAAAAATGCCTTCGGCCGTAGATGTGATTCAGCACCTTGGGTTGCACCTCCATGGCTGACTTCGTATCCCAAACTGACTCAGAACATCCCCCTTTCGTGGTCATTCTGACTTGGGTGAAGATCCAAAAGTTTCAAGGTGCCAGATCTGGTGATAAGACAGATGAGGACACACTGTCATTGTTTTAATGAGCCTGCCTTTTTGTTGGATTGCACTCAGCAGCAGCATTCACCATGTTTTTGATCATGCTTCATAAAAACACTCAGGAAAGAGCACTTTTAGGGTTGCTTCAGAAAGCAGCAAGAATGATGGGGTCAGTGTATTCAGCGTGATGGGGAATATTAATAATGTGTCTTTTATTGTAGTGATTTTTAAATTTAACCATTCCTCATATATTTTGATCGTATCTCATACTCAACAATATTCAGAGTAAATGCTGTTTCTGGTATGTATAACTGGATCTCAAACATCTTTGTGTCTCTGAACAAGAGGTACGAGTTCTCCAAAGGTTTGATCTTGGCCGAGCACAGGCCAGCTGCTTGTTACTCCCAGCCTGAGGACCTTGCTGAGGGCCATGCCCAGCACTCACACCCTTCACTCCTCCCTGCTCAGCACGGGTTTCTAGAGCCCACTCTGAATCAGCTGCTCTCAGCACGGGTTTCTAGAGCCCACTCTGAACCAGCTGCTCTGGCTCCTGAAATCTGCTCATTTCCTCTGTAGTTGGTTTAAACCAAAACACGAAACTGAAGCTTCCTAACCACACTGTCTTTCAGAGCAAGCTGGGGCAGGAAGTCCCCCAGGGATGGAAGGTGCAGACTGGGAGGACCAGTTTTGAGAAGAGCCGCTGGGTTGGGGAAGAGGATCCACTCTTTGAGGCATGTGAAATTAGCTACGCAAAAGTAACTGATCATCCACTTAAATATACCAGTAGGAGGTACATATGAATGTGGAAAATGTAGAATTTAGATGACTCCATATACATGGCCAGCCTCTCCTATTGTGTGTAGTTGCTGAGGAGGACCATGCATCCACCCAGCTAATTACCAGGGGGTGTACAAGACTTCACACACCTCTCCTCTGAGGGGGAAGCGTGGGTTTCTTCAGTTTCCAGGTCACCACACAATAACAAGCATTGTTTGCCACTGCCAAACAGTACAGGACCCCTGAACAAATGCCCTTGATTTAGAGAGAGAGGTCATAGCTTTGTATGTTCAGGGGACGCTTTTGGCATAGTATTGGGGGATAATGTATTGTAAGTCATTTTTCCTTTTCTATGGTAAAATATCTGAATCCAGGTACATTGTAAAGAACAGAGATTCAACTACATCATGGTTTGGAAGACTGAAAGTCTGAGATTGGGTGGCCCTGTGGATCTGGCCTGTGATGGGGCTCTTATGGCTCCATTATGATGTGGTTGGGATTAAGAGGGTCCGTAGTTTGAGACAGGGGAGCAGTGCTGCTCTTTCAAGCAACCTACTCTTCTAGGTACTGATTGGAGTCCTTCAAGAACAACATTATATCTTCTGGGGACAGCACCCCAGCAACGCCACCGGCTCCCACTGGGCACTGCCTTGGAAGGTCCCACTGCCTCCTTACACAGCCTTGCTGAGGACCAGATTTCCACCACGGGAGCTCTTAGGGACACACTCAACTGTCAAAACCATAGCAAATGAGTCACAAAGGAAGGGACAGGTTGGTTTTTTACGTGTGTGTGTGTGTGTCTGTGTGTGTGTGGTGGTGTATGGGGAATTAAACCCAGGGCCCTCCTACTGAGCTATGTCCTCAACCCTCCCTTTTGCTTTGACTTTGATTTTGAGACACAGTCTTGCTAAGTCGCCTAGACTGGCCTCAAACTCATGATCTTCTTCCCTCACCCTCTGGATTTTATTTTAGGAAAGAAATAAGGCAGGCAGGAAGGGAGGGAGGGAGAGAAGAAGGGAAGGATGGAGGGAGGAAACGGTATGTTCGGGCTAACGGAAAGGCACATTCCTGAGCTACATGGACACAGTCCTGACTGGGCAGCAACGCTGAGCACAGAGCACACAGGCATGGTGTCATGGCACGGACCTCCTCGGTGCACTTCTGTGTCCGCTCGTGGTCCAGCAGTGACGCGGGCTCAGTGGGGAGGGGAGGGCCTGTCTTGTTTCTGAGAACCCTGGATGCGACATGGGCTGAGAGACACGAATAGAACACAAGAGGGGCCGAGGTCAAGGTTCTCTTCATGCCTATTAACCATCCTGATAATTGACTGAAAATGTCCAACCAGGCCACTAGCTGTTTGTCATCTCCTGTAGACCTAGAAAGGCCCTGTGAGACAGATTAGGAGAATGAGATGCCAAGTTTTAAGTGACCAGCTTATCCGCACAGGCCAGCATGCAGACAGCCTGGCTGCACGTGTTGGGCCAGAGTGAGCACCTATGCACACACAGTCTAGGACAGGCTGTACTGAGCTCAACTTGCCCTTCTTGTTGCTGAGAATTCCTCCCGACAGATGCTTCAAACACCAACCTCGCTCCGAGGAGTCACAGCAAAGAGCCCATCAGGCCTGGGCAGTGCAAGCCCAGTAAGTTTTGTGAGAAGGATTCTTGCATGAAATGAGAAAGAGCCGCAGCTGTGGGCTGTCTGCCTTCCTGACCCAGACATGCCTGCCCTTGCCTGCCCTGAACACTGCAGACATGCTGAGAGCTGCCAGGTTTTCAAGCAGTCGATTTTTAACCCTAACAACATTTCCATTCAGTTCACACCATGTAAAGTGGGGTGTGACGTGAGAATAGCCTTCCTGCTCCAGGCTCTCCAAATTAAGATCCTGTTATAAAAGAGGCAAAAAAAAAAAAAAAAGGCAAAAACAAAAGTCACTGCAGGCCAGGTTACAGTGATTATCTGCTAACCCCCCCCCAAAAAAAAACCCAAAAAACAAGATCACTATCTGTTTTATCACATTGGAAGCTGGAGAATTTAATTCACATGACCACAACTATTTCCTCAAACACCCAAAGCAAGAAACACAGGCATAACTTATCACCAATGGCTTAGTGAGCTTGGATATTTCAGACAAAAAGTCTAACAAAGGCTGATGAAATCTAAAGACACCACAAGATAATTAATGGCAAAACTCCCATCAGCTTAACGCAGGCCAGCAATGGACCCGGAATCTGGTGCTGCGGTGCCCTGGCTACAGAGCTCTCTAGCTACAGTCTTCTCACCTGGGGACCCTGCAGCCTCACTGTCCCTCCTCCTCTCACTCAGGGGTACCCGGCCTCTCCACCAACCTCCCTGCCCCGGCTGCCTGCCTTCTCTGGCAACCACAGTGCCAGTCTCAAGAATCTGTCCTCAACTCTTTCCTATGTTCTCTTCTCCTACACAGGGTCATCTCTTCCCACCATCTTGGTGTTCACTTGTAGACTCCCAAATGTATATCAGCACCCCAAGCTCTCTTCTCAGCTCTGTGCTTCCGGTTACATACCAGGTGTCTCCTGGCCCCTCTGATTCAACTCAGCCAAAACCAAAAAGGCATTCTTAACTTCCCTAAATCTTCAGGCATGAGGATGGCAGTGTAGTTTCAGTGGACCTGAACTCCAATCTCCCCAAATCTGTGTCTTCATCTGTCCCTTGAAGTCGTACTGCCCAAGTGCTCATCATTCACATAGGAGGAACAAGGGGAGGGCACCAATTGGGTAATTGTCATTGTTAACAATTCCATACAACAGTTTTCAGTTAACCTCCAGAACAATGTAAAGAGCCGACCGCTGTCATTCAAAATGTGTAGGTTAGGAAATCAAAGACTAACTCACCTGACCAAGTCACGGGAATAAGTGACAAAACCTGCATGGGGACCCGGAAAATAAAAAAAAAAAAAAAGAATCACAGCCTCCATGTCCATGTAGAGACTGGCCATCACAGTCTCTCCCTGGACCTTCACAGAGGTGAAGTGAGTGTGATCAATGGCAGGCCATGGGGGAGACCAGAAACTACTGTCAAGGCCACATAGCCAGAAATGAGATGAACCCCTAATTCTTGATACCAGTTGTCTTCAAGCCTCAGGAGAAAGAGTTGCTCCCTTGAAGATCCCCCTCACCACGCTACCTACTACCAGGCTCATTCTTCTTTCCAAAGCAGGCATTGCTCACAGTGTATCTGGTCCTCTACGAGCCTTCACCAACCTTAGACCTTCCGGATCCCTTAGAGCAGTTAGAACCACAGCCAGTCAGCGAGACACTGCTGAACTCTGTAGGGTATGAATCTGCTCCCCTTGGGGTGCCTATACCCTCCAGATCGCATCCCATCCACCCATGCTTGCTCTCCTACCATCAACCCTTAGTCCTTCACAGCTCAGTGAAAATGAGTCCCTTGGAAACTTATTGCCAACCCTGGGATAAGTGCCTGTCTTCATCCATTTGGACTACTCCAACAAAACACCAAGGACCAGGTGGCTTCTGAGCAACATTAAATTTCCACATTTCCCCCTGCCTAGGAGTCAGAAGTGCAAGATCAAGGTGCTTGTAGATGAGGTGTCTGGTGAGGGACTAAGACGATGTCGTCTCACAGGCAAAAGGCAACTCTCTTGGATCCTTATGAGAGCACTAATCTCTCATTCCCTCCCAAAAGACCCCTGCTAACACCGCCACATTGAGTTTGAGGACTCTGGCATGTAAATTTCAGGGATACAAGCATTCAAAGGACAGTTGGGTCTCTTCACCACATTTTCACCATGCCCAGTTCTCCCAAAGGAGCACTGAACCCAGGCACCAGTAATCACACTGCTGCTGCTCACTCCGGCACCAGTAATCACACTGCTGCTGCTCACTCCGGCACCAGTAATCACACTGCTGCTGCTCACTCCGGCACCAGTAATCACACTGCTGCTGCTCACTCCGGCACCAGTAATCACACTGCTGCTGCTCACTCCGGCACCAGTAATCACACTGCTGCT
>PVLA01017834.1:0-16140 GCA_004027455.1 Hydrochoerus hydrochaeris | reverse complement strand
ATGGTCAAGGAGGTGGGCAGGGGTGTGGGTAGAGGTGTGGGCAGGAGGTGGACAGGGGGTGGGAAGGGGTGGGCAGGGGTGCTCAGAATGTTTCAGTGTGACAAACGTGGCCCACCACCCACTCGCTTCAAACACTCACCCCACAGTTCTTGCCGTTTTCTGCAGCAGCTCTGGAGTCCTCTTTCCAGAGTGTCTTACCAGATGTGATCAAAAATGAGGTGAGGCTGCTCCTCAGGTGGGCCCTCCCCATCACCATGCACATCTCTGGCAGCGCCCACCTCTCCTGCACATCGAGGCCTGGGGTTCTCCTGGGGTTCTCTGCTGTCCTCTTGCTGCTCTCACTGACCCCAGAGCTGAGCAGGGGCTGGGCCCAGGACGCTGCCCCTGGCTGGGACACATGGAGCACCCCTGCCGTGCTGGCCTCCTGCTCTCCTCTCCCTGCCTTCAGCAGCGTCAGCCCCAGGGACATCCTCATCTTTCGAGGAACGGGTCACAGGGTGGGCAGAACCAGCCTCTGGAACCTCTTGTGGGTCCCAGCCCCGCCCTGAGCTCTGGCTGCCCTGGAGAAATCCCTGGGCTGCCACCTGTGCAGCCACTGCCCTGCATGCTCACTGCCTGGCCCCAGAGGCCTGCGCCCGGGGCTCTGCGCCTCCTCGGTCCTGCGACCTTTGTCCTGTGACCTTCTCTGCCAGGCTCCCCTGCCTGACACGTGCTCGATCCTTGCCTTACCCTGGAGATCTCAGTGCTTTTCCTCCTTCAGCCACTCACAGTTCTCTGCCTGCCCAAGTATCCCCCGGACAGGGGCCATGTCCACCATGCTGTTCTTCTACTGCATCAACGGGACACAGCTGTCATTTTTATGTTTCTTGTTATGTGATCTTAGGAAAAATTATGAAAAAATATGATATTTTTGGTCACTCTGCATTTAAACAATTGGACTGGTAAGTGGTCTCTCTTTTTGTTCCAGACTGGCTATCTTTGTGTTACATTCCTGGATTCAAATCTGCCCTGAACCTTAGAAAGCAAAGGGCAATTCCTAGGAAGGCCCGCTGGCAGTGCGGGCTTCCTCTGCCACCTGAGGTGCACCCAGGAAGGAGGGGTGAGCTGGACACTTGGAGCGGTAACACATGACATCCGATGCTCCCAGGAGGGCGCACGTCAGTCCTGAGATCTGCATGGGGTGTGCAAAGCCGGAGCCGCTCCAGTTTCTGGGCCTGGGATGTCCTGGGCAGCTTTTCCTATTTGTGGGACGCCCACGTGGCCCCTGGCTGCCCCAGACCGGGGCCGAGCTGAGTGCTGACCAAAACACGGCCTCAGGTGCAGGGACCGTGGAGGGAGGCCAGGCCAGGAGCTCACGGCCAGCTCCGCAGCAGTGGTGGCGTTTGTGTCCTGCCGTGTGGGGAGAGGAGGCAGAGGGACAGGACTGGGCCCTTTGGTAGCTGCTGCTGCTGCGCATCCCTCACCCAGTTCCCACGGGTGACCAGGCGGGAAAGGGTCCCCTGAGCACCTGTCTCTTTGCACAGCTGTACTGACGCTTCCGGGCTTCATTCCAGCCGCCCTCGCCGGCCGGTGCTCGGGTCCAGGAGCGCCAGCCACTCCGCCTGGGCCTGCTGTGCCGAGGGCGGTGGCCCCACCCACCCGGAAATGCTTCTCTGCAGTCGCTGCAGCTCCCTCCCTCACCCCCAAGCCTACCAAGATGCATCAGAGGTGATGCTGCTGCCCGGTGGCCCCTATCCGCCCGGCCCTGTTTCTGCGGCTGCAGACTCGCCCTCGCCTCAGTGCCCAAGACCACCCCTGCCTCGGCATGGACAGAGTCGAGCTCCTTCCCCTGCCCCAGCGCATCTCCTCCTGGGAGGGAGCCCCTCTCCCCTTCCTTCCAGATGGCCCTGCCTCTCCATCCTGTCCCAAGCCATCCCGGCTGGCTGACGGTGGCTTCTCAGGGTCTGTTCCCCGTGTGAGCTGCGGCTCACCCTTTCCACGTTATTCTCCCCATAAACTGATAGCTGGCCAAGGGCAGGGGCAGTGCCTGGTTTGTCTGGGTGACCTCTGTGCCCCCAAAGCTTGGAGGTGATAAGCAGTGTCACCAGACTCCCTGTTCCTAGCATCAGTGTGCTCCAATATTCCTTTCTTGTCCATGACAACTTTTTCTTTAGTTTTTTTGAGACAGACCTTGCAATATAGTCCAGAATGGCCTTGAACTCACTATGTGGCCGAGGCTGGTTTTGAGTTTGAGAGGATCCTCCTGCCTCAGCTTCCTGAGTGCTGGGGTTACATGCATGAGACCCCAGGTCCAGCTCCAGGTCCAGTTTTTTATCTCAAGCATGAATAACAGCTGCAAACGGTCGGCACAGATGACAGAACTGAGGAGACTCAAGTTGTGTGACACAGTTCAGCCTAGAATACGTATCGTAACTCATGTACATAATATATATTGGTGTATAAATTTAAAATTCCTCAGTGACCACAGTAACAATTTAGAACTGGTCTCTTCCGCGCATGAGAGCGCTCCGTTGGTGTGTTCACATTGGCTCCCCTGGGCAGTCGCAGCAGGCCAGTTCGAGCTGGTTCACTGCCAGCATAAAAATCTGCACAGAGGGGGTCCATGTGCCACCTGTGCCAGTGGAGGCCGCTCCAGCCCAGGGTGGGCAGCAAGCAGCCCGCTGCTGCCACCCGGGCAATGCCTGCCGGTGTTTCTGCACAGGCGCGGGCCCCGTGGGGAGAGGCGTGGCGCTGCCCGGGTATGGGCTTCCTCGAAGGCCTAGGCTGACCCGGCTGGGAAGCTGGTAACAGCATTCCGATGTCAACCGGACTGCAGCATGGAGCAGGACGCAAGTCCACACATCTCTGCAGGACTCAGCGTGTGGTGCTGAGCCAGGGCTGTGGGTCCAGGGTCCAGAGGCGTCTTTCCTGTAAGACGCAGGAGATAAACTGAGACCTGGTACACAGGGTTCTGCTCCTGCCAACTGGATACCCAGAGTTGCTGGGTACAGTACTGTCCTCCACTTGCTGGGTACAGTACTGTCCTCCACTTGCTGGGTACAGTACTGTCCTCCACTTGCTGGGTACAGTACTGTCCTCCACTTGCTGGGTACAGTACTGTCCTCCACTTGCTTTGCTGCAGGGACGGAGACGGGAAAGATCCGACCCACCTCTTACCCGAGCCAGTGAGTTTGTCAGCAAGCATTTAATTGGGACACCAGCTCGGGTGTTCCCGAGAGCCGATTTCTCAGTGCTGGGTGCTCAGAGTGGGAGCCAGTTAGCGCTGTGGTGCGGGTCAGCCCTGGACCGCAGAGCCCAGCGCTGGCCGGAGCTGCTTTGCAGCGCACACTGTCTATGTGGGAGATGGGGATTTGGGTCCTTTTGCAAAGCAGAGAAAGTGGCTTGCAACCCACAATTTGTGCAGTTGGTGAATGTGGTTTTGACACCTCCAACGTTTGCTGTCTGTCTGGGGTACCTGATGCCCCACCTGGGGAATGGGGTGGAGGGTACCTTCCCGCCTTCCCCTCCGGTGAGAGCATAGACAGCTGCCAGCCATGCCTCTCCTAGCTGGGGTCCTGACCCTTCACAGGTCATTAAGTCAATTTATGGGTCACAACCTACATTTAAAAGACTGGGTCTTGCAGGACAGCAGCAGGGACACAGCGAGTTGCCAAGTGCGCTCCTGACGGCTCTTGGGGCTTGAGGGAGTTCTGGTGTGCATGTGACGAGCGCATGTTCCAGGCTCTGTTCCTGAAAAAGAAGGATGTTCCTCTAGAACTCAAAGGTTGCAGATGACAGTCAAGTTGCCAAAGTTTTACCGAGATGAACTATTGTGAAAAATTGGGAGGCAAAAAAAAAAAAATCTAGGAAAATCTTGCACTTAGACTACTTCCCAAGAGTTGAAGCGATTTGATGCCCCAACCCGAGTCTCAGCACGGGTGTGGGGTGTGGTCCCAGCCAGCAGTGTGGCCTTGGAGGAGGCCCCAGCCCGAGAGCGTTGGGAGCGGGCCGGCAGCCCAGCCTTCTCTGACCTGCCCCACAGTTAACCAGGCCTGATTTGTGCCTCTGAGCCCCGCTGCCATGAGGGGTGGCTATGCCCTCCTTCTCCTGGTGGACCTGGTGTAGCCGGGCAGGCAGTTTCCAAGGCCATATCCCTCAGGGTCACGCACAAGCCCCGCCTTCTGCATCCCCCCCAGGCACAGCTCTGTGCCAGCTCATCCGCCACGTGGAAGAGCAGGGTGTCCAGTGGACCGCGGTGTGTCAGGTGATGCCAGCTGAGTGTGGTCCCCGTTCTCCTCGCCTGGACGGGCATGGGCCTGGAGAAGCCAGTGCAGGCAGCGTGCACCTGGTCAGCGGCCACAGGGGTGCAGACCGAGGGACAGCAGAGCTTCCGGATGGAGCAGCAGCTTCTCGGCCCGGCTGCACCTGAAATGCTGAGGCAGCGGACACCGTGACGGACAGAGCGACACTCAGGTGTCCCACCTGCTCCGTTGGTGACTGCCTGGCTGTGCCTCTGCTGGCCAGTGGTGCCCTTGTTGCGGGGCATCGGGGCACCGCTCTAGCTCTACAGTGGGAAGCGGCGTCCCTGCTGGCAGGCGGTGGCAAGGGGAGCACGGTGGGGCTGGACGCTGCAGAGCCAGCAAGGGAGCCGAGGAGCAGGAGCCCTGGTCATCAGCTCCGCACTAGGAAACATGCACGTGCCCACTTCTGAGGCGGGACCTGTGCGCACGTCCGGGGGCGTTGGCTGGTGTGGTCTATTCTCAGACAGCTGTCTGTATTTATTAGAGACCCATACACGTACAAAGAGGGGGCCAGTGAACCTCACTGAGGCCCTTACTGCTCACTGTGTGGCCCCTTACTGTCGGCCCCCCTGGCCTGGGAAGAATGATTTCTAAAAAAGAAGCAGAGCCTTGGGTTTTAGCTGGGTGTGATGGCACACGCCTGTGATCCCAGGACTTGGGAGACTGAGGCAGGATGATCGCTACAAGTCCCAGGCCAGACTGACCTACACTGTGAGCTCAAGGTCAGCCCGAACTGCATGGTGAGTCCCTGCCTCCAGCACACCCACCTGAGAAAGCGTTTGCCCCTGGACGCCCATCTCGCTCCTTCCAGTCCCCTCCATGTTGCTCTCAGTGTCACTTTTCTGTTGGAGCAAGGGTGTCACCACTGTGGCGGTTCTTCTGCTCTGCTGCAGCCCTCACCTAGCACTGGCCTGGGAGCTGGGTCATTTCAACAGAGTCCCTGCCGCCCACAGCCTGGGTTCTGGGCTCTCGTGACAGGTCCTGTCTGTCTGCGGCCGCTGCCACTCAGCACTCTGCCTTGACAGCTCGCGCAGCTCACACGGGCCTGCAGTGCCCCTCAGATGGCCCGGGAGGGGCTCGCACAGACCCCGGATGAGGAAGTCAGTGCAGTTTGGCATCCCGAGATTGCCCGGATCTGACCCGTCCCCTGCATTCTGTGACAGGGTGGCTCTGCTAATGCTGCTGACCTGGTTTTGACGATGGGTCTCCCCAGCTGACAGGTGACTGCCACATCCGCGGCCCGGGGAGGCCCTGTGTCACCTGCACCCCAGGGAGGGCAGGGCCTCAGGACAGTGAAGTCTGCCAGACACAGGTGCCTCCACGGTGCACGGTGCACTGAGTGGGAAACTCAGAGCGGAAACAAATTAAAGGGCAAAACCAGAGGCAGATGGTAGGAGACTGAGATAGATCTTTGGCAAAGGCAAAGGGGACCTCGGTGCGGAGGGAGAGGAGGGAAGGAGAGGAAGGGAGAGAGAAGTGAGAGTGAGGACACCTGCCTGCAGGTGCACCCTGCTTCCCAGGACGCCACCACCCTTGCGTATTCATACAAATAGGAATCTAAACAGTGGACGCTGACTGGTGCATGGGGCGTGACCGAGGCCCGGTGAGCTTCACCTGAGCTGAGCATTTCCAAGCTGGTTTTGCAGCAGGATTGTGTGATTTTGAGCCCTGCACCCCCTCTCCCTGCACCCCCTTCTCCCTGCACACCCCTCCATGCCCCCGGCCACACACACAGCCTGCACCGCGGGTCCAGCCGGCCATCCAGACTGCTTGCTGATGGGTGCAGCGAGGATGCCAGGATGTGGCCAGGAAGCCACTCTGCTTGTCTCTCCCGGCTGTTGACTTGGAAGACATCGGGCTCAAGTGCCCCTCCCCCCCAGCAATTTTCAGGAAGGTGTAGGGAGCCCCGGAGGCCCAACAGCAGAAGCTGGGCCGGGGGGAGGGGCCATGTGAGTGGGGCTATGTCACTGAGCCGTCCCGCCTCCTGGGAGGTCACGCTGGCAGGAGCTGCGAGCGGACATCTGCTCTGCTGTCCCACTTCTGTCCTAGAGGAAGTCACTGAAGGCTGTTTAAATGTGGTGGTGACAGAGGCCGGGGACACCTTAGCTCCAGGGGCTTAGACGGCAAATCAAGCCCTCGGTCACGGCAGCTGCCCGCCCCTTTCTGGGAAGCCACCTGCCTCCCCGGCTTGCTCTCGGTTTCCTGTTTAAATGTCACTTGTCTGTCTGCTGTGGGCTCTGACTTAGCTGCGGGGAGAAGTGGACACCTGGCTGCTTGTCCCCAAGTTCCTTCAGGATGCGAGAGGGTGGCTTGCCTCGGCCTCCGCTGTGTTGCCAGGCCTGGAGCAGCGGGACGGGGTCCACCTAGACCAGGCTCCTGGTCGGCCCTGCCGGTGCGTGAGGGATGGGACACAGGACCGTCTCCAAGCCTCTGCCTTCCCGGGCACTGCGGCGGGTTTCTAGGACAGCGGGGTGGGGGTGGGGTGTCAGTGTGTGCCAGTTTCCATGGCATTTGCATAGTTTCTTTATGCTCTTCCAAAATGTATATGGAATGACATAAAAATAGGTACTGAGTTAAGAACAAAGGGGGCGGGGCGGGTGGGGAAAGGTGGCTTCATTGTTATAGGAAGAAAGATGCATTTAAAGAAAACCTCTCTCCAGGTCAGCCGAGAAAATCACCGGAAGTGGAAGCCGGTGGAACAGGCCGACCTGGGGTGCATGTCCTGGGAAGGGCAGCACCCTCCGGCTGAACGGAGGGTTTTGCCATTAGCACAAAATAATGTAGGCAGTGGTACAGCAGCCGCTGGGAAGCCCGAGGGCCTGGGCTTGAATCTTGGTACAAAAAGAAGAAGAGGAGGAGGAAGAGGAGGAAAAGGAGGAGGAAGAAGAAACTTTCCAGTTTTATTTTTAAAAAAATCTTCAGCACATTTACTGCTTATCTTACAAAGAACCTTTAAACTGATAAGAAAAACACAGCCCTTAGCCGCTTGCCCTGGGGCAACTCCTGGAGGTCGCTGGACAGCTGGGCGCCAAGACCGGGTCCTCTTGTGCTTGTCCTATTATCTCAATTCTCAGCTCCGAGGAACAAAACTGGCTTTGAAAATGGAGGTGGTCGCTGGCGGCCCAACAGCGTTTCCTGACTTTCTGATGTTTTATTCTTGACATCACCAGAAACCCCATTTAGACGTCCGTCTCCGCCCGGCCTTCCACACAGGCGTCCAGGCCACTGAGAGGGAGATGCGTGCTTTGCTCAGCCTTGCTCCTGATTTTTCCTGTGTGCAGCGCTGAGCTTTCACAGAGGGCTCCTCGGGACCCCTGGGCCGCCTGCACTGACTGCACCCACAAGGCTCGTCAAAACAGCAGCCTCCTTGCTCAGGACCGGCGTCCAGACCTGCAGGGGCACCTCGGGCCCAGTGTCTGCGTATTTCAGCTCACAGGGCTCCAGCAGACTCCTAATGAAGACTGCAGAAAAATCTTGAGTTTGTTCATCCGAAGGCAAAATTCAGCAACACAGACAGGTGAACCAGCTCTGGCGTGGCCCGAATGGTTACCCAAGAGCGTGCAGAGCCCACGGGGCTGCTGCCTCCCCTCCCTGGCCCTCCAGGTCCCTCAGGGGCCCAGCACTCACTCACAGCCAGCTGAGGCTCGGCCCCTCAGGCACAGGGCCATGCTCCCCCGCTGCCTGCTCGGTTCCGACCTTTCACTCCAGGCCTGCCTGGGCCAGGCTTGGCGGCTCCCGCCTGCCCAAGGCTCCCCTTTGGCCTAGACAGCACGGAGCCAGGGTCGCTGGCCAGCCCCGGGGCTCCGCACTCTG
Organism: Hydrochoerus hydrochaeris; assembly: GCA_004027455.1. Lineage (NCBI taxonomy): Eukaryota > Metazoa > Chordata > Mammalia > Rodentia > Hydrochaeridae > Hydrochoerus > Hydrochoerus hydrochaeris. The sequence goes on along the minus strand of PVLA01017834.1, from coordinate 8,047 downwards.
TGGCTGCCTCAGGGTGCAGGCAGCACACTCACTTGTCTTTGCAGCCTGCGGTAAACATCACCTTCTCCCTAGTTGACCTGCCTGCCCAGGCCCCTTCCTGCTCGGGTTACAGACGCTCTTTCCTGAGGGACCTGACTCCTGCGTCCCTGGCTTTCCATGGGGGAGGGGGAGTCACGTGCGCTGGTTTCTCTTTTCAGTCTTGTTCCGGCTTCCTGCCGCGCTGCCTGAGGTCTGCTTGGGTGTGTTCAACCCCCTGGTTCTCGGGTGGGACTCAGCCTTTGTCCTGGTTGTCCCTGGAAATTTGGGAATTATCCAGGGCTGCCTGCAGGGCATCCATGTCAGGGGAGGGGCTCCCCTGCAGGCTGCTGGTTCAGACTCACTTTGCTTTTGGAGGCTCAGCTCTCACACCTGTCCATGTGTCCTCAGGTCTCCAGTGTCCTTTCCGAGGCCTTCAGTCTCCTCTGTGAGCAGTTGCACGGTGACCTTGGTGCCCACCTCTCTCTGCCTCTCTCCCAGCTCATCTGGGGGCAGCCAGTGATTCCCACGGCACCTCCCTGGTGTCCTTGGGGAGTCACTGTGGGGTACGGTGGGGTGACTGATGGTCCCAAGACGGGGTGGAGGAGTGGCCTCCTCCATTTCCCTTGTTGGGCATCACTCTTCTGCCCTCCCACTGCCCTCCCCTTTCCAGCCCTGTGCCACCCTCATGCTGAGCCCTGGCCCTGCCATGGACTGGTCAGCAGAGACAGGACCTCTGGGCCGCTCGTGAAGTGTCCCCAAGGAAACATTCCTGAATCCACCACCGTCCTCCTCTGTGTCCCCTCCTCCTCTCTCCTCACTGTCTTACAGAGACAGGGGACACTGTCCACACCCCTGCAGCATTAGATGCCCCTGCCTGCACCCGGGCCACCCCTGCCACCTGTGCTTTCCTTTCTGTGTCCATCGCAGCTCGCTGACCTCAAAGCCCCAGAACCGGGGCGGTGCATGGAGGCCTCACATTTTACCCATAAATCGATGGAGCATGTTCTTTAAGTTAAAAATCTGGACTGGATCTTGGGGGTAGAAATAAAAATAGGCGAGGAATCTCCATCATCCTGGGAAATCGCCTCACTTTCTCATCTGGAGGCCTCAGGACCCCAGAGGCTGAGCGGCTGTGTGCACCAGGGCTGCCTGTGCAGGGAAAGTGTCTCCAGGGCGCTGCAGCGCCTTGGGGGTCACTCCCACCTTGTTTCTCCTGTCAGAGGTTTTCTTAGAGCTGCGTCCATCCTGAGAGTGCCAGGGAGGGACCCAAGTTCCAGGTGACAAGGTGCAGGGCAGGTTCCAACATTCGGGCACTGCTGTGGTGAGCACACTGGGGCCAGGTGTGCTGGGTGCAGGCTGCAGCTCAGGAGGAAGGAGCCGGGTGAGGACCCATGACCACAGGATGGGCAGGCCCAGGGAGGGAAGCACTGAGGGCACACGGGGCCATCGTGGTGGAGGAGAGGAGAAGACGTCAGGTCCCGCTGACATCAGGCAGACGTCTCAGCCCGGCCCAGATGACTGGATCTCAGGTTGGCAGGGTGGTGCCCAGCTTGATCCGGAAGCGGTCTTTGCTGGATTCTTTTGGGGATAAAATGCAGCTTTGTGCAGGGAAAGGAACAGCTGAATGAATGGGTTTAGTGCTCTGCATGCTGTACACATGCACATGCACACACACGTGCTCACACACATACACACACGCACACACATGTGTGTGCACACACACATGCACCAGGGTGGCTGCCTGCAAAGCAGCTAACCCGTCGCGTGTTCTAGGATAAACACAGCACTGGAACTGCACAGCCTGACCTGTCCGCTATGTGCCCGAGTCACTCTTTGACCACCTGAACTTGGAAATTCAGATTAAGAAGGTGTCAGCCCTGGGTTTCTACCTGGGTACGTGAAGGAAGTGAAGTAGGGTGTTTAATTCAGGGATGATTGAACACGAAAAATGCCTCCTTCCCCCAAGAAAAATGTAAAATCAAACACATTGCTATATTAGAAATTCAGTTTTCATTTAACTTATGAATTTGTTGTTAGAGCTTTTGACATTCTTTCCAAATTAAACCTGCATGTCTGATTTCTAAGACCGGAAGCTTTCCAAGGGTGCAAGCATCCCAGAGGTGATGGCGCGTGTGGGGTGGATTTGAAGTTGTTGGAAACACACCAGGGTAAACAGGCATCCCAGGGTCCAGCCTAGGTGCTGGTTTTGTTGCACATCACATTTTGAAACAAAAGTTCTTCATTTTTGTGTCTTGCAAGCAGCATGGAGGTGACGTGGCCCAGGTCTCCGATGGCTGCCTTGGCAGGACACTGGCATCTGCCCCGAACTTCTGCTCTGACTCTGATGGGGCCCTGGCCACAGGACCCTTGCACAGGGCATAGTGGCTCGGGATGTGGGGGAGCGGGCATGGGGGGACGATGGACAGCAGCCCAGCCCCGCAGCTGGGAGCTCATGTGGATCCCAAGCTTGGCTGGGAAGCGCAGGAGAACCCAGGCGACCCTGGGGGTTCTCATTCACCGGTTTCTCAGCCTGTGCTTTGCAGTTAGCCGCGCCTCCCAAGCTCCTTGCTGTGGGTGTCCCCTGGCCTGCAGCCCTGTGTTATCTGGGTCCTCCTTACCTCCTACCTGTGCTCCCCATGCAGGTAAGCTGCTCCGTGGACCCTACTGCCCCCACACTGGGGTGCAGGCTCCCTGACCGCCCTCTCTGCATGTGGTTCCGCCCGCAGCTGCCGCCCCGCTGAGCACCCGTCTTCCCTGCAGAATTCTTGGCAGTTGCTGAATCTCTGGCAGCAACTCTCCATTTGTGGCCCTTTTGGACCGTGAACCCCCGATGGTGACCTAAGATCCTAAGACGCTGCACCAAGAGATGCGTATGTGGGGTGCACCTGCTGTCCCCCAGCACGTCCAGGGCGGCCTTCCCCAGCCTGTGCTGGCTGCACAGAGCATGTACACCGGAGGACAGAGGCAGGGAACGAGCTGCAGATGCAGTGAACACACAGCAGAGAGGCCCCGAATGCAAGGACAACCCCGCCTGCGAAGGGGCGCGGGGAACGCGCTGGCCAGGGGGCTACAGGCTGGTCAGGGCCAGCCTCAGTGGGACACCGACCATTCAGGGACAGAGGGAGGGCAGTCTGCAGGGTGAACACAGTCCACTCTCTGTGGAATTTGAGGCACAAATAACATGCGTGTGGATCCTGAGCGTAATTCAAGTGCACAGCCCCACCTCCCGGCGCTCCCGGAGGCAGTGGGGTGGCTCACTGAGCAACGTGGCCGAGTTTGGCTATAAAGGGGAGATTTACAAAGCCGCAGTAGATGCCTGCGCGTCCCTTCTTGAGCTGGGACGGGCGCCCTCCGCGTGGACTCTTCCTGTTGCTTATGAACCCACTCCGACGCTGCGTTGCTCTTCTAGCGCGGTGAATCTCCTCTTTGCTCGCCCTCCGCCTTTTGTCTTCACGGTGACTAACTGATGTGCCAAGGAGCAACATTTGTAACACTTGTGTCACGTCTCCGCCAATCGGTAGTTAAAAGGCTAAGAAATTCATTTTCTAAACAAACAGATCTGGGGGTACGTGAAGCCACGTTCACTGAGGTAATCCTAGGGTTCCATGCAGTTGTAAAAAAAAATAACAGAAGGATGCCACGTGCTCCCCAGGGGTCCCCCACGGGCCACTTTGAGAGACCACAGCACACGAGTGCTGAGCGGACAGCGCGTACATAGCTCGAGGTATGTCATCCTCAGGGAGTCACAGTCTAAAAGGACCACAAACAGGGGTCCAGCTAAGGGCCCCCAGCTGGAGAGTGACCAAGGCCGTGAGACAGTGTCTCCCTCCCGACAGTTCTGTCCACCCAGACCAGGGCCTCTTCAGCTCACTCCCGCCGCTACTGGACGCCTTCAGCACCACTGGCACAGACACTGCTGTCTGGGCACCGTGTAAACACGGTCACCCAGCCCTGTCTGACCCTCTGCCACCCCTTCTTCATCCTGCCGTCTGCAGGGGCGGAGAGAAGAGACCGCCAGGCCGGGGCCTGCTCTTCCCTGCAGCTGGGGATGCTGCTGTCCATCGCCTTCGGGTTTTTTCTGTTTCATGCTGACACCAGCGACTCGCAGCTCTGCCTGTGTATGTGGCCTGCAGCCTACCCTGGACTCAGGGCAAGGCCCCGGCTTCTCCTGTGTGACACTGTTGACCTTTCTTCACTGACTCAGCTTACCTTTGTGAACTTTCTCTTATGTGACAGGCAACTGTGAGGGCACAGGGTCCAGGAGATGGGGCCCCAGATTAGTCCAGGATGCTGACTTGGGCCCACTGACCAGCTGACCAGTGGCTTGTCCTCAGGGGGCTCATCGCTTGGGGACCACGGGCAGTGGTGTGGAAAGAGTCACTTGTCTTCTTTGTAGGTGACAAAGCTGGGGACTGGCCTCTCTGGGCCATCAGGGCGAGCTCAGGCAGCAGCCATGCCTCTGGCATTGGGGAGTGTTGAAAGGGGGAGGCCAGAAGCCGGGGGGCACTTGTTGCTGGGTCACCAAAAGGGCTGGCAAAGGCAATCACTTCACCTTTGTTTTGGTTTTGATGTCTCCCCAACACTTTGGGGCCTTGGGAGGAAATTGCATTCTGGGGTTTAGGAGGTGTGGCCTGGTAGGAAGGGGCGGTCTCTGGGGTGTGGCCTGGAAGGTCCAACTGCCGTGTAGCTCCTCCCTTCTCCCGCGGCTTCCTGCGCTCCATGCAGCGAGCAGCCGTCCCCACCAGGCCCCTCTGGCCTGCCCTCCTGCCTAGAAGCTGGCCTGGCCGTGAACAGAAACGAAGCAAGATGAATGCCGCTCCCTTTCAGTCGTGGGTTTCTAGCGCTGTGTCTCAGGGATGAGAGAGGGATTGAGGCAGCTTTACCCATGTCCTTGGTTTCCAAGCTGTTAGGAAATACAACTTCTCCCCGGTCTCTATTAAGGGCACCCTGGGGAATCCGAGCCCAGCTCTGATGTCACAGGCCTTGGGGACCGCGTGCGCTGGAAGACAAAGTCAGCCGCCTGGCGTAAGAAACCCAGGCCGCCCCCGGGGACAGCAGAATGGAAGCCCCTGCGACGGGCTAAGTCAAACACGTTTCACTGAGGTGGGGTTTTTTTGCGAGACAGATAAACTCGGCTGCTTCCCGGCCAGCCCCGTGCAGGCTGCGAAGAGCTTGACCAAGTGGGCAGTTCTGCCTGGAATTAGCTGGGTCATTGACAGCGAGGTCTCCAGCAGGAGCGCGTGTGCAAGCCAGGAAACTGGGTGAACCAGGTCCCCGAGAAAGTGTTGTTGTAACAGCAGGTCCCAGGCCCCAGGCCCTGCGCCCCACTGGCGTTGGCTGCCTAACCGTGGTGCCAGGGGTGTGGGGCACTATCTGCTGCTGCCCCCACTTGTTCATTGCGTCTGGAAGATGGACCACATACCACAGTAGGTACCAGGCAAGGGGCACAGGCTGCTGGTTTTCTGACTGCTTCCGCAGTGGGGAGGCTGTTACCAGGCTGCTGCAGAATATCCCCACGGCCCTGTCACCTCCCATCTGCTGGCGTCACGCTGCCCTCCCTCTACCCCCACCTGTGCGACTGCGGGTCGTTGCCATGTTTAACTTGAGTGTCCTGAGAATCCCACAGAAATGCAGTCGCGCAGTGGGTGGAGCCCTTGGTGCCCGGCTGTGCCCACCTCACACAGGGTAAAGTCCACCCACGGCACGCTGTAGCATGTGCCTCAGTCTCACTCCTTTTGATGGCCAACTAATATTCTATTTATCGCACGTCCCCACTGGGTTCCTTCGCTTTACTATAATAAGGACTTTTCAGGACACCTGGGACCATATGCTGCCTTTCAGTCGGTGAGTCCGGCCACAGCGATGCCTGGAACACTGGCCGCCCCTTTTCCTCTGTGTCCTCTTGCTGGTTTCTTTCCCGTCCCAGTGACCTCGCATTTCTTGCTCTTGTCTCCTCAGCACCTGCTTTTGGTGGTGGCTGGGCCTGGGGTGGGTGACTGCAGGAGTCTGGAGTTTTGACTTTTGCACCAAAAGTGGGGCATTCTGGACTCACTGGGGAGCAGGGGCTGGGTTTTGGGGGCCCAGGTGAATCCCAGTCAGGGCCTCATGTTTGGGAGTATGGGAGGTGCATTGCAGGCTGGCTGTGAACAAATCTGTCTTTTGTTACTGTCTTTCAAAAACCCCTCCAAGCCCTGGAATTCTGTCTCCTTTCTCCATCCTGGAACAGGGGGCCCCTCTGTGCTGCCCCAGGGCAGAGCCAGGGGCCCGAGCCTGTGATGTCCTTCAAGGGGGCAAAGCCTCCTCCGCCGTGAGGGCCAGCAGTGGCTGGCCCTGCCTCCCAGCAGAGCCTCCACTGCCCTCTAGGCCAAGGTGCACCGCGGCTGGGCCGACACCCAGCCGAGCCCGAGCCCTGAATCCCTGGGGCTCCGTCAGGCACAGACTGCATTGAGGTCACAGAGAAGCAAGCGTGGCTCAGAATTCTACCCGGACGCCTGGCCTGACACTCTGAGCATCTCAGCTCTGGCCCTGCTTTCTGACCTGGAGCTGCATCTCGACAGCGGGCAGGTGGCCTGCAGGACAGGATGGGGCTGCACCGTTCCCTGGTTGGCGAGGGACAAGCTGCCCACAGCTGGCCAGCCTCAGGTGGCCTCAGGAAGCCACTTCCTGCTGCCGTGTAGAGTGTGAACTTCCCCCTCAATTCCTGGGTTCCTTTTGGGATCACGGACTTGTGAAGGTCACAGGAGCTTGAGTCTGGCCAGACACTGAGGCTCCTGCCAGGCCAGAGAGCCAGGGTTGGTCCCGGACCACCTGGATCTGTGCTGCCCCGCGCTTCGGGATAGAGGGACATGGCAGTGCCCAGCCACACCTATGCAGGACAGGACCAGGCACCTGGCCCTGGAGTGTGGTCACCTTGGCTCGGGCGCTGTGCGTGGCAGCTCCACAGGAGCCCGTTTGTCAGGGAAGGGTGAGTAACAAGGGGCACACTGAGGAGCAGATACCACCAGGAACTCAGGACCACCAGACAGTGGCCCAAAGTGGGCGCCCATCACCCCAGTCTCCCGGCCAGAGCCACAGTGCAGAGGCACCGCCCAGCCCCCAGGTGCTCTCAGGGGGCCCAGGCCCCATGCAGGAGGGGGCCCTGTGAGGCTGTGCGGTGCCTCTCGGAGGGAGGGACGGGCCCTTTCCTCTCTGTTCTATCCCAGGGCTACAGCGCCCTGGCTCAGGGGAGCTTCCCAAGGCGGTTCTGGGGGAGCGCTGAGGGGCCCGACCTGCTGTCCCTCCAGTGGCTCTGCCCCTCCACCTGCTCAGCCTGGGGGACAAGGGACCTCCTGGGAGGGGTCCTGAACTGCCTGCTGACCTCCTGCATCCTTAGAATCTGAATTACGACCTTTCCAGCCGGAACCGGAACCTGCTCCAAGTGCTACGTCTCCTGGCGGGGTCTCGTGTTCCCTGGCAACTTTAAACTGTCTGGAAAATACCAAAAATAAATAGATAAACCCTCGGGGAGTCAGGTGTCTAAGGGGCCGGCCAGGAGACCACACAGGGCCGTCTGCTGGCTGCAGGGAGCAGAGCAGTGTCCACCTTTTGGGGCTCCCTTTGTTGAACGGGGTGTTTTCAAAGAGGGGTTTGGCTTTGTTTTTCAATGCCTTTTACTCCTGTTTTCTTTGAAGCCGGTGGCTAGAGACCTTTATCACATTTGTGCTGTGAGTGGGAAACAATTATATTTTTGACTCAGTAGATTTTTTCTTTCACCCTGAGAAGCTGCTCCTTTATTCCTTAATGTAAAATTCTAGCTTCACAGTAAATTCCTCAGCAATTGGCACCAAATAAGGCAGCGAACCTGGCAGAGCCCAGTTCTGGGGCCCAGGCAGGGCTCACAGCTGGACCCAGACAGGATTCCTGGCATAGTCCGGCTCGAGCTCTGGGTACTTAGCAACGCCCGCCAGGCTCTTTGAATCTGCTTAAAACTATTAAGAAGCAATTAAGTCGATAAAGGGTGGGCTGAGGCCGGGAGGTGGGCTGAGGCCAA
>PVLA01017833.1:0-16150 GCA_004027455.1 Hydrochoerus hydrochaeris | reverse complement strand
AAGTTCTCCCTGCAAGTAAGACGAGGGTCCAGAGAGCCACAGTGGCTGCCCACTCCATCGCACAAGGCTGTGTGTGAGGAGTTTCCTGAGCCAGAGTACTGGCCTAGAATGTTCAGTGTTTGGTCCAGAGCCTGGCAACGGGAGCGGCCCACTGCTCAGCTGCTTAGGGGTGAGTTTAGAGGGACATGGGGGAGCAGGACCTGTCAGGCATCAGGGACTCAGTTTCCTCTACCCAGATCTTCGGGGGCTCTGGTTTTGCTCTCTGTCCTGGAACAGCCCAGTGCCCCACATCCCCATCGCCCAGCCATGAGCCCATCCTTACATCCCCACCCCTTCCTGTTGGTTCCATCTGGGCTGATGGTGTTTCCTTGGGGGAAGGAGCATCAGTTTTCCCATAAGGGTGTGCTGTGTCTTTCCATGTGCATGCAGTACATCTTTTAGAGCCACGTAGCCTAAAGTTCCACCAGACCTCACCTCTCCTCAGTCGCTGAAATTGTCTTGACAAGGAAGAAACTTCCTTTGTTCACCGGGATATTTTCTTCTGCCATGCTTAGATGTTTTAGTCTCAAATTTATCCACATGAGCTCACCTTGATTTTAGTGCTGTTTTGATTTTCCACATGCCACCTGATATTTTGGGTGCTCTCAACCTCTCTCTTCTTTCTCTTCCTGTGCTGCTTTTCCTTTAGGCTCATTTTTTTCTTCGACATCCTTATTTGACATGTTATTGTCTTTACATCTTCCCTTCCTGGTTTAATCAACTTGCACATTTTTAAAGTGTCCCTTCCTATCTGTCACATCTATTCCTCCATCCCAGTTCATCCCTAAACTCCAGCCCCATATGACTGGTTCATGTTAAATACCTTCTTTCAGTGCCTCAGACTCTGCATCCCAAACAGAATCCATCTTCCCATCATCTCTCTCTCTGTGTCTGTCTCAATCTCTGTGTGTCTCTCCAGCTCTAGTTCTCTTTTTTTCTTTTTCACGACTTTTCCATGAGCCTCATGTTTTTGTTCTTATCTGGAATGTTCTTCCAATCAATTTGTGCTCACTTGCATAACTTTTCTCATTTAGGCATATTGTTTGAGAAGCCTGTGTGACCTGCTCCTTCTCTAAACTCCTCAACATCCTGCTCACATCCCTTCATTGAACACCAGGGTTTAGAATAAGGCCTTGTATTCCTTTGACAGTGTTTTCATAGAAAAGCAAGACTACATGCAAACAAATCCATCACCTTACTTCGGGGTATTGTGGCCCAAGGGGCAAAGGCCTGATTCTCGTGCAGAAGGCAAAATGCTAATCAAATGTGTGGACAGGAAGCTGTGCTGGCAAGCAGCAGTAACTGCAATCCTGCTTTTTCTCACATCTGTGTGCTCCTTTCATATGCCAAACCCTGCATGGAAACACTAGAGTCGGGCACCTCTATGACACCTTTCTTTGGATCTGCCCTCCCAAATGGAGTGGTTTTCTTTGTTTCTAATGAACCACACCTGCTCTGTTCCCCTAGTGCTGGTTCATTGACTTCATTCTTATGTCACCCTCAGAACTGCAACCCATGAAGAGAAACCTTTTTGCATCTATGTTGTGCAACATGGGCCTTGACTCCTTTGCATAGAGTAAAGCATGGCAGAACAGCTGGATCCCAAACATGGTCTCCTTCCCTGTCCTGTTTACATTCTAGGGAATTGGGCCATCTTGTGGGCAGTTGTATGCTCCCACATCAGCTTCAGGGGTCAGCTCCTTCATGCCCAGCCTGCAGTCCTCCATGAGATGTTATATGAACTCTCTTATCAGTCTCCTGCTCTGCCTTTTCTGGAGTGACCTGAGTGCATGCCATCAGAGCCATCTCAGAAGTCTCCATGAAGAGTTGAGTCACAGCCTAGGCTTTTCTTTCTCTGCTAGTGTTACAGATGTCACTCCTTTGTTCAGATGGGTCTTGATAGATTTATGGGTTGAGAAGTTGGCTTGGGCCCTAGGCCATATTCTGGTCTTCTCCAATCCCTGCTGTGGCTTTTGTCCAGACCCTGTCCTAATACTCATACAGCCACTGTCTAGGCAGCAACCCTCTAGATTCTCTGAGCACAAGCCAATTTCAGGACAGCCAGGATCTCACAGATGAAATGGTTGATGACATTGTCCCCACAGAAGGGCAGCCTCATAGCAAGCGATGTTTGAACCATGGAGGCAGCACCCCCAGCCACCCAGGAGCTGATGGCCATGGGCACATAAACAGCCTTGCTCATGACCACGGGGTACCAAAGGGGATTGCAGATGGCCACGTAGCGATCAAATGCCATCATGCTCAGGAGCACACACTCTGTGGCTTCCATGGCAAAGGACAGAAACATCTGTCCATAGCAGGCTGAGAAGAAGATGGTTTTCCTGGGAGTGAGGAAGCTGTCAAGAATGAGGGGGACAGAGAAGGTCATGTAGCAGATGTCCAGGAAGGAGAGGTTCCCCAGGAAGAAGTACAGGGGCATGTGCAGGTGGGAGTCAAGGACCCCATTGCCCAGCAGGATCACCAGGTACATTGACAGGATGAGCACAAAGAATATTTTCTCCAGCTTTGGGTGGGCTGAGAGGCCCAAGAAGACAAACTCTGCTGCTGAGGCTATCTGGTTGGCACTGTCGATTGTGCATTTCCTTTGTTACTTAAAGAAAATACTTCAGAGGTCAAAACTCAATATTCTGTGAATTGCATAGTTTCAGGACATCTAGTCTGGAATATCGGTCTGGTTGAGCTATTAAAAAACAATTCTGAGTCAGCTGTGGTGTCACATGCCTGTTTTCCCAGCACTCAGGGGACAGAGGAAGATTGCTATGAGTTCAAGGCCAGCCTTGGCTACAAAGTGAATTCAAGGCCAACCTGATCTGCTGAAACTGTGTCCAAAAAGACAAAACAACAACATAACAATTCTGAGTGCCCACAGTATATATTTCTAAGAAAAAGGGCAGCAAATTAAAAACTATTTCCACACCATAAGATACCAGTTTTCCAAGGTTTTAAAATGACTGATAATTTAAACTACAGATCTTACATTATAAAGATAATATTATTAATTACTTAAGGACAGTAAATTGACAAGTTAGGTAAAATTGCACAAATTCCCTGAATATGATTTATCAAAATAGAAAATCTGAAGAATTCCATATCTATTAAAGAAACTCAGATGATTCAGTGCAGACTTACAGAGGTAGAGTAGCCCAGCGCTTCATTGTTAAGACTTTTGGTTGTCCTCCATTTTTCAGGCTGTAGTTACTGCACTACTTGTCATTAGTAAAACTGGGCAGAGTGGTGCCAAGAGGTGGCTGGGACATCACCAGAGGTCAGTGCTGTGTAGAACCTGTCTCATCTCCCAATGGCTGGAGTCATCTGGCCTCAGTGGGCTGGCTAATCCTTTCTTATTTCATTTTGTGGAAAGAAGGTAAAACAAAATAACAGTTAATACTTTTCATGTTGTTATGCTCAAAGTGACTGCTTAGGGTACAAGATAGAGGCATAAAAATCTCTCCAATTGACATTAACACAAACCTTCCTTTTTCATGAACTAAGACACATTAACAATATAACTAATTTGCATTTTTCTCTTTTCCTACTGTCCTTTACCCTTTCACCCATCCTAGTTCCCTTTTGACTTTGAAGTTTCTCCCCATTTCACAATATATATTGTACATTTTAGAACTTATTTAATCTTTCAGTTTCTCACACCAGGGAAACAGTATGATGTTTACACATGTGAGTCTGATTTATTTCACTTATGAGTATCGTCTCTAGTTGCATCCATTTACCTATAAAAGTCTCTTTATCCTTTGTTATGGCTGTGTAGTACTCCATATATAAAATATATGCTACATGTTTTTTATCCATTTGAGTTGTTTTCAAGATTTAGCTGTTACAAACTGTGCTGCTATAAATATGGGTGCAATATATCACTGTGATACAATGTTTTTAATTCTTCTGGGAAGATACCCAGAAGGGGAATAGCTGGGTCAAATGAGACCTCTAATTCTAGGTTTTGAGGAATTCACACTGATTTTCACAATGACTGTATCAGTCTGCACTCCCACCAACAGGGGAGAAGAGTTCCTTTTGCCCCACAGCCCCTCCAGCATTCATTATTGGATGATTTCTTGATGATAGCCATTCTTTCTTGGATGAGGAGGAATCTCAGCATTTTAATTTGCATCTCTCAAATGACTAGTCATGTTGAACATTTTTTAATATATTTATTTGCCATTTTCATTTCTTCATCTGAGAAGTGTGTATTCATCTCAGATGCCCATTTTTGGATTGGGTCTTTGAATTTGAGGAGTCTGATTTTTTTCAAATCTTTATATGTTCTTTGTCTGAGGGACAATTGGCTAAAATTTTTTCCCATTCTGTGGGTGGTCTTTTCACTCTGTTGGTGATTTATTTTGTTATGAAATCACTTTTTAATAAGATGAGGTCCCAGTTGTTGATTCTTTGAAGTATTTCCCATGCAGTCTGGGTTTTGTTTATGAACTCTGTACCTATACCTTCGTCTTCAGGTTTTCTACTTACTTTCTCTTCAGTAGACTTAGCGTTTCTATTTTAATGTTTGGATATTTGATCCATTTTGACTGTAGTTTAGTGCATGGTTATAGACATGGGTCTAGTTTTAGTGATGTGAAGATGTGAAGATCTTGTTTTTCTAGCACCATTTATTAAAGAGGTTACCTTTCTTTCAGTGAAAATGTTTGGCTGGTTTGTGAAAAATAAGGTTGCTGATTGCGTTTTTAGTTGTGTCTGCACTTGTTCTCAAGTCTGTTTTTTTCCAGCACCATGCTCTTCTTACCACAGTAACTGTGTAGTACAATTTCAAGTCAGGGGTTGTGATGCCTCCTGCCTTGCCTCTGTTGCCCAGAATTGCCTTTGCTATGTGAGGTCTCTTCTAGTTCCAGATGAAGACAAAAAAAGAAAAAAGAGAAGGTGGAAAGTGGCAAGACATGGAGGAGGGACAGAGCCCCAGACCCCCAGCCCATCCAGGACAAGCCTGAAACTCAATGAGATGGATGAAGTTGGAAGTCAGACACTGGAACTTTCTGAAATGATAATAACAGAAGTGAAAAACAAGTGAAAAGGGTGACAGAGAAAATGATCTCTCAGGTATAAAAAAATGATGCTTAAAATTAAAGATATTAGAGAAGACACAATAAAAGAATAGATGATCTTAGAAAAAGATGGAAACAAAAAAATGCCCAGCATAGGAGACAAATGGAATCCATGAGACACATTCAAATGAAGATCTAGGAGATTAAACTCTCAATTGAAAATATATGCAGCAGCCGAGGATGTAGCTCAGTGCCACAGCACCTGCCTGGTAAGTGCGGGATCCTGAGTTTGATTCCCAATCAATACCAAAAGAAATGTTTTTAAAGAAAATATATGCAATGGTTGAATGAAGGAAAGGATAGAATTTCACATCTTGAAGACAGAATTGCTGCTAGTGATGATAAAAAGAAAGATATTTTAAAAATACAAAGAGACCACAAGAAATCAATCAAACAGATACCAGACAAAGCAAAGAAGAATAACTTGAGATTGATTGGGGTCAATGAGAAAACTGGAGACAGCACAAATAACCATAATAATCATAAATATATATGCACCTAATACAGGAGCACCCAACTATATAAGATAGTTATTGGTAGATCTGTAAAATCAAATGAGCAACAACACAGTTGTAACAGGAGACCTCAATACCTGATTGTCACAGACAGAGAGAAAATCAGCAAAGGAATATCAGAACTGAGCCAAATCTATAAACAAATGGACTTAATAGGAAGAAGCCATGCCCTGAGGCTACATGCCAGAAGCCCAGAGAGATTCAGAGAGCCTGGTGCTGGCTTGGAGACAAAGACATGCCCTGAGTCTATGAGCCAGCAACCCAAAGAGATCCACAAGGAGCCCAATGCAGGCTTGGAGAAAAGCCATCCCGAGGCCCTGCCCTCATCAGGGGAGCATTGGTGAATCACTACCCTGTGCCTGTCCATCACTCCAAGAACCCTGGAAAGGAGGAACCGAGGTGCCTAGTGCAGTCTACTACGCTGAGGGACTGACAGCTCATATAGGAAGCATCTGGGATGCAGCAATGGGCTTATTTGAAGGAACACAGGAAAAGTGTCAAGAGGAAGGAGAAAAATACAATCTCAGACCTCCAAACAAGTTCAGGAGGCACAGGCATAGTTAGAAATTAGATGTCACACATCTCAAATTTCTGAAAATATAACTGAAGTAAAGAATCAATTTAGGGCTGAGGATTTAGCTCAAGGGCATAACTGCTTGCCTGGCAAGTATGAGGTCATGAGTTTGAGCCCTAGTACCCCTCCCCCCCAAAAAAACCTGAAAAATCAACTTAGCTCTTGTGCTGTTTGGTTAATTTTACATGCCTATGTCTGGTGGTCTGGACAGCTATTTTGAAGTTAACAAGATATATTTTGGTAGCCATTGTTAATTTCCTATTATCTTGTTTTGAAGTACTGTATCATTTTCATTGTTTGGTTTGGTTTGGTTTTATTATGTCTGATGGTAGTGGTAGTTATTTTGAATGTAACAAGATACACTGTGGTAGCCATTGTTGATTTCTTATTAACTTTTTTTAAAGTCCTGTATCAATTTCATTGTTTTATTTTCACTAGCTTTATTCTGTTTTGTTTTTATTCCCTTTAAAATAAAATAAAGTGAGCCAGCTGGAGCAAGGAATGGGGAGAACCAGGAAGGAAGCTAAGCCCCTACCCATAAGCCAGGTGGCACTCAGGATGGGGGGGCATTCCCCACCATATACAACTGGTTGATTTGGAGTAACTATATAGTTCGATTGGCTTTGCAAGTCTAAAGCTGGTAGTCTGAGTAACTATTAAGTGAACAACAATATGCAATAGAGTAACTATTGTAGATTTCCTGTTGTCTTATCACTGTTTTAGTTTGTTTTATTGTTGTTTTATTCCTTTTAAAATAAAACTAAATAGAATAACACGCACACAAAACAAAGAACTCTTCAATTCATTATTTTTTTGCAGTTTTCTTAGACTTGATTGTGTTAATTTCTAGTCCAATATTTATAATTTCCTCCCTTCTATGGGCTTTGGGCTTGACTTGCTCTTCTTTTTCTAGAAGCTTGAGCTACAACATTATGTTGTTTATTTG
Organism: Hydrochoerus hydrochaeris; assembly: GCA_004027455.1. Classification (NCBI taxonomy): domain Eukaryota; kingdom Metazoa; phylum Chordata; class Mammalia; order Rodentia; family Hydrochaeridae; genus Hydrochoerus; species Hydrochoerus hydrochaeris. The sequence continues at coordinate 8,983 of PVLA01017833.1, read as the reverse complement.
TGCTTGTTCTGTTTTCATGATGTGAGAATTCACCACTATAAATTTTGCTCCTAGGACTGCTTTCATTGTGTCCCACAGGTTTTGGTATGTTGTATCTGTGTTTTCATTTAATTGTACATATTGTTTAATTTTTTCTTTAACTTCACCTGTCACTGATTGGTTGTTCAGGAGGGTGTTATTTAACTTCCACATGATCACAGATTTTTTTGGTTTTTTTGCTGTTAATTTCCAATTTTATTGCACCATGGTCAGATAGTATACATAGGATAATTTCAATTCTTTTGAATTTACTTAAGCATGTTTTATGAGCCAGTATATGATCTATTTTAGAGAATATCCCATGTGAAGTTGAGAAGAATGTTTATTTTGATGTTGTTGGGTGGAACACTCTAAACATCTACTAAGACCATTTGTTCACATGTTTGGTTCAGTTCTGATATTTTTTTGCGGATTTTTTGTCTGGTTTGATCTATTTGTGTCAGTGGGATATTAAGGTCCCCCATTTCAGTTGTGTTATTGCTCATTTGATTTTTCATGTCTATTAATATTTGTCTTATATAGTTGGGTACTCCCATATTTAGTGCATACATATCTATGATTGTTATTTCCTCCTCTTGAGGTTTTTCCTCAAACAAGTATATTGTGACTTTTTAAAATCCCCTTTTATCATTCTTGGTTTGAAGTTCACATTGTCTGCAAAAGAATAGCTACCCCTGCTTTTTTCTGGGTTCCTATTGCATAGAGTATTGTTTTCCATCCTTTGATTTTTAGTCTATAAATTTCTTTTTGTATTAAATGTTTCTTCTATACAGCATATTGTTGGATGTCATTTCTTGATTCATTCTGCCAGTCTGTTTCTTTTGTTTGGTGAATTGAAGCCATTTACATTAATAGTTATAACTGATATGTATTGGCTTATCTTTGTTATTTTCTGGCTGTTGGTTCCCTACTTTCACCCTCTAATTAATTGCTTGCCCTGTTTGGTTGTTTCTTTATATCATTCTTGGAATTGTGGTTATTTTTATTTCTAACTAGAATATCTTGCAGTACCCTTTGTAGTGCTGGGTTGGTGGTCATGAATTCCTTCAGTTGTTCTTTATCATGGAAGTATCTTCTCCATTAATTTTGAAAGATAATTTTTCAGGATACATCAATCTGGGTTGGAAGTTGTTTTCTTTCAGAACTGGAAATACTTTACTTCAATCTGTTCTTGACTTAATGGTTTTTATTAAGAAGTTTGCTATGATTCTGATGGTCTATCCTTTATAGGTGGTCCTCAACTAGATAAAAAATAGTGAAATATTAGAACTATTAAAAATATAGGTGAACTGTTTCTTTTTTCTAGTAGCTTTTAATATTATGTTTTTATGCTGAATTTCTGAGATTTTGATTATTGTATGTCTGGATGTAGATTTACTCTGGCTATGGATAATTGGAGTTCTACATGCCTCACTTATTTGTATGTTACATCTTTTTCTGGTTTTACTTCTGCAAATAGTTTTTATGTCATTTGCATTGACTCCTGCTTTTACATTGACATCAAATAAACTTATATTATTTTCCTTTGCATTGCCTTTCAGCTGTTAAATTGTTATTTGCTGATCTTTTGCTATTTTCAAGAGATCTTTCCTTTTATGATTGCTAGCTGAGATCCTGTCTTTAATCTGTCTTCAGTTTCATTCAAGTGGTTTTACCAGCTTTTAATGGAATTTCTAATTTGTTAGATATCCTTTTGAATCCATTTCTTGCATTCTATTTCTTTCCTATATAAATCATTTGTGGTTTCCATCTTCTTCCTATAATGATATATTTTTTAAATCTATCTCTAGTTTTGCTATCCAATTCCTTTATAAATGTTTACATTCCTTTTTTAACCTGAGAGATTATTTATGATCTGATTTCCTCTATAGCCTCGTGAATTTGTTTCTTTACTTTGGTTTCTGTCATTTCAGAGATGTCAGGTGTGTGTCTTCCACTTTCCTCTATCTATCTGTTTGTCTCCTGGACTTGTTCTGTGTGGGCTGGATGTCTGAAGTTGTGCTTTGCTTCTTTGTCTTGTCATTTTCTATTTCAGAGCTTTTATTTTCTTTTCTGTGTTGATCCTTTAAGTTTTTGTAGTAGGTAGCTTTATCACTAGTCTCAAAGCCTCTCTAGGCAAGGTTTGTTCTTCAGGATTTCTTCTCTGTGTAAGAAACTCTTGGCTTGTGTTTGTCCTGAGATTATACCTTTCCGATTAATTAATAGTGAGATGTAGGTATCTGTTTTTCTCAGTCCCCAGTCCTTTGGTGCTGGAGTGTGGTGAGGTTATTACTGCAGGACTTTCCAGTATTACAGACATGAGAACAACTGGTTAAGACAGAGATTACATCCTAGCTAAAGTAGTATGATCATCACTGACAATAGCATCAGGCACAGTTTAGAAGTTGACAGATTGTGATAAGTATTAATTTTGTACCTTTAACCAAAAAAGCACTATCTACAGTTATTTAACAGAGCTGATTGTAACTGAGGAGCTTGTATACAAAATGTTTCCTCTTGATAGGGTGATTTTACCCTGTGGTGAGGAAATTTAAGAAGGATAATGAATAGAACAAAGATAACTTAAAAAAACAAAGTAGAAGCCAGGCTAGAGGATGAAGGATAATCACACAAGTTTTGGGAAACTAGAGAAGAGGGCAAAAGGGGAAAAATCAAAGAGTAAGTAAGGGATTATTGAAGTTGACAAAAAATTAGACTATGCACTCATGAAAATATGATTAAGCCTAGAGAGGTAAATTGAGGAAAAGGGGAAAGAAGATGAATTCAGTAGAATATAGGTAAAAGACAAAAAAGTAAAAAGAATATGAAACAAACCACAAACTGGCAAAAAAATCCTCTGGTGTCCACTGAGAGCTCAAAACTACCAGATAAAATGGCCAAGACTGCAATAGTGTTTGTGCTGGATTTGAGGCTGATCCTCGCCCCAGATGTGAGGGCCTGGGGCCAGAGTCTTCAGCCAGTTCTTTCTGTATGTCCCTAGTGGCCTCCCACTCCTTACCCTGTTTCTCTTGGCAGTGTTTCTGTCCAGCTGCTGTGCTATTTTTGGACAGAGACAGTTCTGTGCACCTTTGGCTCCTTCTGGTCCTTGCTCAGCTTTCTGTGTTCCTCTTGCACTGTCAGGTTGCCATCCTCTTTGGTCATTTGTTGCAGGGTGGGGTGGGAGGCTGTGGTATGGTCCTCTGCTCCTGCTGTTTTGGTCCAGAGCTGGTCAGTCCTAACCTTTATTCCTCTATCAAGGTGGGGTACTAACTTTACAAGTTACTTTACATTCATTGCTTTACAAGTTCCACTGAAACCTCTGCTGTAGTCTGTAACTTCCTCAGGTGAGATGGTGTGGTACCTTTCTGCTCCTGCCCCCAGAAACATGAGACTAGCCCAGGGCTTCACAGTCCTCAAGTGGTAGGCTATTTAATTCCTCATGCTTCCCTAACCACAGGTCATGGGGGAATGGCTAGCTGTTCCATTTACTATGCACTCCTATAGTCTTTAATCTTGTTCTTGGTGGTTCCAGGTAGCACCCTTTGTTGTAGCTGAATTTCCCTGCATAGCTTTGAACTAGGGTTCTCCTCTATTCTGCCATGTTGTCTCCTCTAGCTAGGGTATTATATTTAATCTGGTACCTTACTTAAGCTGTCAAAAGGCTGTCAAGTCACTCTCTTGTGCCAGCTATGTCTGGATGACAAGTATATGGAAGGATCAATGGATGCCATCATCCACTGCTACACCTGTAATAGCTGATGAGCCATTATGCAGGGTCCCATGTCATGAAATCAAATCCCCTGTGAGCTTCTACATAGTAGGTTGTGTAAATCCCTGTAGAGGAAAGTCAGTTCATATTTTGAAGACTGTTGATTTCAGTCAAGATGGATCACTGCCTCTTTCAGAATGGAAAAGGCATAAAGCAATCAAGTTAACACAGAGTGTCTAATCAGTTTCTTCAATGAGAATTGATTTCTAAAACTGGCAGTTGAGATATTCAGCAGCTGAAGTAGCTATATGTAATTGGCAAATGAGAGTCTGCTGTCTCATCCATAGATAGTCTCCTGCAACTATGGATACTGACATTGTACCATTGATTGGTATTGAATGGTATCAACTCAGCCATTCTATTTGATTACTGAATCTCTGTTATTTTCTCATTTCTGAGACAAAATATCCAATACTCAAAATTATAGAAGGAAAGGGTTAGTGTATAGAGGTTTCTGTCCATAATCACCTGGTTCCAAGGCAAAGAGGCACATGACAGAGGGACAATAGCTCATGGTGGTGGAAGACAACAAAAGCAACAAAAGCAAAAGGAGTAAGCAACTTTGTGTGCAGGCTAGGTCAGGTATAGAACTCTCACCCCCAATCCCAGCACTAGACAATGAATCAATCACAAACTCATGGTTGCATGAGGCTTTAGGAGAACTTCTAGACACAAACAATAACATTTCACCCCTACCCTCCAAAGACTCATGCATATTCCTTTATGCACAAGACATTAATCCATCACTAAGATTTGCCAAATTTCTAACGGTTTCAATATGGATGAAAAGTCCAAGTCCAAAGTCTCCTGTGACATGTAAGGCAAACCCTCAGCAGTGAGTTTCTGTACAAAAGAAAAGAAAGTTAAACACTTCCAATGTTCAATGGAACCAGATAAACAGTTACACTCCAAAAGTTACAAACATGGGGATACAAAAGATTGGGACCAAAGCAAGTTCAAAATTCAGCAGGGAAAATATTAAGTCCCATAATTCCATATGCAGCATCTGAGAAAATCTTTGGCAAGTTGTGAGCTCCAAAGGGTTCAGATGGCTTAGCTAGTTTGGCACTTCTGGTGGTTGTAGCTTCCATGGGTGCTACCTTAGGCCCACTTTGCTCCCTCCTTGCACCTTTCCTTAGATGATTCATGCTTCTGGCTTTTTCAAACTTTGGAGGTCTCCACTGTACTTTTGGCTTCACACTCACAGCTTCACACACCACCCTCTCAGGGACACACTGCATGGCCTCCTAGGCTTTCTGAAATTGGGATGGAGACCTTCTTCACCCACAGCTCTCAGATTCAGCATGCACCTAAAACCAGTGTCATGTGGATGATGACAAGGTCTACTGCCAGTAAGAGCAGTAGCCAAGATTCCTTTTCTCTCGGCTGCTGGGGTCTAGTACCTGGATCACTGAGCACTCTGAGTCCAATTCTGAGGAACAAATTCTCTATGCTGCCAGCATTCTGGAACCTGGTGTGACCACACACCATTCTGGAACATGATGCTCTACAGTTTCCTATTCAAAGCAAAGCCTTCACTTTTGCAGTGTTGAGGCTGTGAAGGGTGGAGCCCTGTGACTTCTTGTGAACCCCTAGGTCCATCTTTTTTATCCTTCTGCTCCTTCTTAGCAATCAAGATCCCATCTGCTCTATCTTTGTAGTCCACAGATTTACTGGAGCTTTTTTTCTGGCCAAACTCAGTATTTTAAATAATTCTGCTGGGCTCTCTGTTCTTGATTATCAAAATAGATCTGAATAAATGCCCCCAACAATAGAAATGTCACTGCCTCAATATTCAACTGCCTTGAAATTTCTTCTGACAGTTTAGCTGGTCTGCCACCCTTAATCTTAGTTTCAGGCAAAGTCTCTAGACACTAGCAAAATGAAGACAATCTTTGTGCCAAGCCATAACACACATTGACTGGAGTTAAAGAGCCGATGAAGTCCTTCCCAACAGAAACCTTCTGAGCCTGGTCTTTACCAGTAGGATTTCTATCAGCCTTCTGGTCTTCTGAGCTCTGACCAGAATTTCCCATCAGTACATACCAAAGTGTTCCAGCTCCATTTGTCAGCTGGAATCTCTGAACCATTACAAATTCTTACCACAAGCCATTCCCAGAGGCTCTTGAACCACGTGGTCAGTATAGTCACACCAATGACTCCAATTCTCTGGTAACAAATTCTGTCTTAGTTACTTTTCTTTTGTTGCCCAACACCCAAAAGGCTTATTTAACTCACAGCATGTAGAAATTTCAGTCCTTAATCAGCTGGCTCCAAGGCAAGGTGGCACATGACAGTGGAGGCAACAGTTCATGGTGGTAGAAGACAACAAAATCAACAAGAACAAAAGGGGTAAACAAAATTGTATGCAGCCTACCTGCCCTAGGGAGAGTGTAGCAATCACATACCTTAATCCCAGCACTAAACAATGAACCAATCACAAACTCTAGATTCAGCTGCCTCCAAAAAGCACCTCCCTCCATGGCCACATGAGACTTTGGGGGGGACATCCAGATATAAATCATAACACTGTGTCTAGCATGGTCCAAGGAGGCTCAGAAGATCCACCTGACAAATAGTTAAAGAACAGACTCAGCTTCAAGTACTGAAATACTGCTTAAGACAAGCATTGCTCCATTCTCTTCAAGGGACTCTTCCACTGGAGAAAAGAACCACTGAGTTATAGGAATTAACAAGTAGATGATCATGACATGAAATATCTAGTACTACCTCAGGGTGAATCTGCTTGGTACTTTTCAAGAGAAGAGGTCATATCCATAGTCATGCAGCTTTATGCAGGGAGGGCAAAGATTTGAAAGTACCTATGTATGCACTCCAAACTTACTGGTGATAGAATTCACAGAGGGTAAAGCTAAGGTAACAGGAAAGGAGTAATTGATTTAAAAAATCACTATGTATTTACTGGGGATCTGGCCAAGATCTCCAACTGCCTTTATGAGGAGGACAACCAAAGGATGAAATAAGAAACAGAAACAAATTTATTAATACAAGATGGGGGCTAGGAGATCAGTGCCTCAGGATGGGCAAAGACCCATATACTCCAAACCAGCCACTGTTTATTGGGTGTGTGTAATGCAATCAGTGTATATAATGATAGGAGAGGCTAGTGAAGATCGAGAGGTGGATGACACTGCAGACAATGAATAATCCTGGATGACTCAAGAGGGTGGAGATGATCTTCTACTAAGAAAAATTTTGCTCTGGAGTGCTCCTTCTCACTTTAATAGTCTTAGTGTTTTTAGTCTTAATGTGTGGAAAAGGTTGGTCCTTCCCAAAACAGTTAATGAGAAGTCTCAAAAGGGTGATACCATAATCCTAAACCCCCATTTAGCCCTTAGGGAAGGATGAAAAATTAGCCATTATGAATCCATGGTCCCCAATATATACTGAGTTCAGAATAATTTTTTTAGAACTAACTTCAAGGTTACAGCATGCATGATAGCTTGGCACTCTGCATAGGGCACATGAAAGATTATTTACTTCCTGTAAGTTAGTATCACTAATTTACATTAGTATTAGATAGTTGACCATCCCCTAAAAAAGCAACTTAATCTGGATTAGTGAAAAATAAAATCTTGTTATTTAAGGCAAGAAGCAAAAGTTCAGGAATGTGAATGTGACCATGTTTTAGGAATAACCAAAATGAGAAACTGGTAATAGTAGAATACCCTCACTATCTCTCCATCTTGTTCCTCTATTTCTCTATTTTGCTAAACTTTCTTTTCTCTCTGCTATTCACATAGTCAAACACTGTTCTCCCATATTCCCAAGTTTACATGACAAGGAGCCAGTGACTCAGTCCCTGAGGACTAAAACAAATCCGCTGGACCTGGCAAAAAGAATCATATTGGTCTATGTAGGGTTAGTGTTATCCAGCATGAACATGAGTAACTCACACTGTGGATGAAGTAGAAGGATGGCTAGGGAAAGTGCTCAGAAAACCAGAATTGTAGGCTCATAATCTAGAAAGCCACCCTAAAGGGTGCTTCAATAATAAATACAAACAGATTCAGTTAAGGGCAGTGGGAAACTCTGTCCTCAAGTGTTGTAAGGCTTCCTTAGGAGAGTTATTTTACATTATATTATTTTAATTAACAACAAAAATGTTCACTTGTCAATTGTGATATTACTCTTTGGTGGCTACTGTGAGTTTTTTAATATATACACATAATAATTTCCACAACAACTTCGTAGGGTTGGTTTAATTATTTCCATTTCACAAATTAGGAATTCAAACATCTGAAAGATTAAGTAATTTCTGTAATATGTCTGAAGTTACACAGGCAGAGGCATTCCATGTTAGTCTGGTTCCAATGTCCATGCTTGTAACTACAAATATAATTATAAGTGTGTCTGAGCAATTGTCAATCTAAAATCCTGGAGAGAAAGACAGACCTGAACTCGGCAGCAATGGCAGCATAGATTAATTGTAGGGAAACAAAGAGGCTCTGAATACAGGCTTTGCAGTACAGAAATGATTTATCTTCATGAGATTCTCTTTCTAGCCTACATCACCTAGAATTTGACTGGCAATGGCACAAACTCCTCAGCAAATTTCAGTACAAATAGATGTGCTCTGTGTATAGGAAGAGTCACCCCAAGTTAGCTCTAGAAGCAGGAAATAAACAGAAAACCCTCTGAGCTCCTACAGTCGAAGAGAGGTTAAATAATGTATGTCATTTGGGATGTGCATTGGTGGCTCTAAATTTTCAAAAACAGTTTGGACATCAGTTAAGAAGTGGCTTTTCTTGCCTGTCAAGCTTGCTGTTGTATAGTGGAATGGAAAACACTTTTGGTATATGCACATCTCATCTGGTCTGCACGTGAACAAAGTCAGAAGTGTATTTTTCACAAAAGTTTTATCTTGTCAGAATAAAAATAAATTTTAGCACTTGTCCTTGCTGCTAGGTGATTTATCAAAATCACCCTCTTCATTCTAAAGTTGATATTTGACCCATAGTTACCTGAGGAAGTCCTGTCCCAGGGCACATTAGTTTGGAAACTGTCTTCTGGGATCACTGGGCAAATCTGCTTACCAAGAGACCATTTCCTAGGCAAGCCCTTGTGTGCGCAGAATCACAAGATGCCCATTTCCTCTTTCTGTGGCTGTGTGAAGCATTTCTCATTCACCAGGTTCTTCACGACCACCTTCACATCCTTGTTCCTCAGGCTGTA
>PVLA01017832.1:0-16150 GCA_004027455.1 Hydrochoerus hydrochaeris | reverse complement strand
TCTTTCTCTGCATTAGGGGCTCTTAACAGACTTCAAATCACCAGGTCACCTGAATTAATTAATTTCCAACTGGTAACTGCTTCAGTAACTTGGAAATGAAGGCAACTATTAGCCATATTGACTGAATCCCTCCTCATCAATCTCTAGGCATAGCAGCAGAGTTTAATCTCTCTCTCTCTCCCTCCTTTTCTCTCCCTCCTTCCTTCCCTCTCTCTCTTTTGTGCAAGGAATCTAAATCAGGACCTCTTACTTGCCAGGCAGGCACTTTGCCACTAAGCTATATCCTTGGCTACCTTTTTAATCTCTAGAAGACTATGTTTTCAACAAGATTGCATGTTTTTTTTACTTTTTCCTAGAATTTTCTCCCAGTTTCCTGGCTCACATTCCATGAGCTACAAGAGATGGCACAGAGAGTAACAATGAATGATGTCCTCCTAGAACATCTGACCTGCAAAGCCAGCATGGTTACCACGCTTTCCCTGGTTTTCCTTTCCTGATGAGTTCCTGCGGCTGCCACTCTCAGCAAGGGAGGAGGCAGTTTTATCATGAGCACACTGCAGGAAGAGTTAAAAACAAAATAAGGGACTGACATACTGGAAAGAAAAGAATGGGCCTAGAACAAGATAACAGTGTACACAAAGGATTCTCTGGGAAACAAAGATCAGGTCACCCCTTGATCATTTAACAAGAAGCTAAATGGCTTGCAGAAATAGCAGGTCTCTGAAGGAGAGATTTTAGGTTAAAATCACCAGCCAATCTTCCTGAAATAGAACCTGCACTCCTGACATGCAGGCCACTAACTGAGGCAGCTCAAGGACTTGTGCATGGGTGCAGTTCCAATGCTGTCATCACGGGCTCTCATTTCCAGGAAGGAAGAGCTCTGCCACCTACGGAACATTTTCTCATACATGAACAAACGCTACTATGACTTGATAAAAGCAAGCAATTTATCCCTTGAGAAAGTTTTCAAAAGAATTTTCATAATTTTGGTGCAAATGACAACTGGTTAATCATCCATGACCACTATATATTCTCAGATGTCATAATTGCATCAGTTTTAGCTGTAGTTACCTGATTCCATTTCCCCAAGATAAGTGTGTTCTATGATATAGTTACACTACTAAGATTGTGTCCCAGGCGTTGTGATTTAATTTATACTCTGTGATGGTCATTTCACAAGCAGATGACCGTTTGAATTGTGACGCTGATTATGTGATGCACCATTTTAATCTTTAGCCAGCAAGGAATTCTCTGTCAAAGGTTCAGAGGAAATTTCCACATACAAACCAGTTAAAGAGTTTAAGGTGAAATCCGCACCAACAGCAAACCAAAATGACTGAGCATAATCTGGTTCCAAAGCAGGTATGGACTGTCATGGGAGTGCGTACCGCACAGAAGCAGGGAGAAAACAGGATTTAGAATGCTTAAATTAAAACAATTACTATAGTAAAAGACACACCGTTATTAACACCCCTTAAAATGGTACCTCTCACTCTGAGCGCATGTTTCCCTCCTCCTCACCACTTTCTGAAGCAGTTCTGGAAGTCTTCCCTCCTGTTTCTCCAGGGTGTGCTCAGAGGTAGAGTAAATGCCTTCCAACAGAAGGGAAGCTTTGTGGGGACCTTTCAATGTGTCCTTGTCCATCTTACGCACCAAATCTGGCACCGCAAGACTCTGGTCTATTCCTCCAAATCACATGACCGGGAAAGGTAAGCATTTTGTTTCAAAATATTGAGGCAACTCTGATGGTGCCACTAAAGATACAAAAGAGGACTTCCGGCACTTCTGGAAGTGGCAATAATGCTAAAACAAGTGTGTATGAAGCAAGAGACATTAATGAGAATGTGTCTTTCAGGGTAGTAATGTTTTAATGTAAATGTTTACCATATTTTTAGATCACAGCAAATAGTGGTAAGCAATTTAAAATCTGACTGTGCGGGAGAACTCCCTTGGTTATTTCTGGGAAGAAAAATAAATATTTCAATAGAAGAGGGAAAAGTAGAAGTCTTTCGTGAAAACTTCACATCTCCATAGAATAAATCAGAATAGATCTCATGCCCTTAAATGTAAGAAGACAATAAAAGCTATTCACAGATGATTAAGTGCCACAGCCATGCTGAGATGCTTGAAAACAATAAAAATCATTGGTTATAAGTAAGCTATAATGCTGCAAATGTGATTCCTGCCATGTGACAAGAGAGAACAAAATATCACAAGCCACACTAAAGAAAACTCTAGACTAGTTTCTACTGAAGCTTGGTGCTGTTTTTCTCCAAAATGATTTCTCTAACTCAGGCCAAAAGCCTCACCTTACCTCAGTCAATTCAAACTGGTGAGAACTTTCATTCTTTTCCAAGAACTTGAGGATCTGACCCAATATTCTCACTTTATAATGTCAAAACTAATACATTATTTTCACATAGTGGGCACTATCAGCCCACTGGAATTAAAAACTCCCAGCTCACCCTGATACGGAAGCAAACTTGAATGTCACCTCTATTCTTGATTAGAAGACTAAGTTTGATTTTTGAAATTTGGCTAACAGCTACCCTCTGACATTGCTGCAGAGTGAAGAGAGAAGGTGTGTGTGAGCCTCACCCCTTCCCTGAGCCCGTACTGTGGTCTTCCAAGAAGTATCCGTGTCCTGTGTTCCAGGACAGGAGTGGACAGCTTCTGTATCTATCAATTGTCTATTGACTCCCTGGGAAGTGAAGATTTTTAAAATAGGCCTCTTCCTTGGAAGAATTTGCTTTCTTGAAGCAAATTTAAATATTTCTTAAGAGTTGGGCATGGTAGCTCATGCCTCTAACCCCAGAACTCAGGAAGCTGAAGCAGGAGGATCACCTGGGCTACTGGGCTACATAGTTCAAGACCAGCCTGAATTACATAGTGAGACCCTGTCTCAAAAAACAAAACAAGAAAGTTGAAATATTCAGAATTATTGACAGTTTTAAATCCCAAAAAACAACCCAGGCCAGACCCTTTCCAGGCTGCACAATGACCCAGAGCTCTACCTTACAGACTTCATACAGCTGACCAGAGTACTCAATGTTTTCCAAGAAAACCTAAAGAGGGTGAGGCATTTACAGTTTTCTTAAGTTAGTTGGTGTAGAGGGTTCATACTCTACACACTGCACTTTTACAGAGCATGGCTCGAAGAAAAAGTCCATTAAGCTCTAATTCCTGCAACCACCTTTTAATGCACAAACTTCTAACATATAAAAAGTAATTTCAAACACACAGAGAGGCCGGACTGTAACTGAGTTACCACAGAGCACCGGAACCTGGCTCAGGGAGGCAGAGGAGGCCAGGGATGTGAAGTCAGCCCGGGCTGGTCCCCTCCCCTAACGCGAGGCAAGGTGAGGTTAGAGACCTTCACGGTCCCTCCCCTGCCCCAAGCATCACTGTCTCATCTTAGAAATCAGAGCAGAGCAGGTGAAAAGGGTTACCTTGGAGGATATTTTTAAAGATTTCACAGTGTTTTTAAGATCACTGCAACCAATTGAAGGGAAACTTCATATTTTCCCATCGTGAGGTTTCAGTCAATCTCTCTAGAAGAGGGGCAAGGCTAATCTTTTTTAAAAAATGAAGAAAGATCATGCTTTCTTTGAATCTTTATTGCTATTCTGTCCTTGTCCTTTGCTACTCCCTGACCCTTCAGTCTTTTCATTCACCAATCTGTCACTGCCGGCCAGGGAGCCAGACTGCAGAGAGGGCTGCTGGCCGTGTCCAGGGCGGCCCACGGCCCTTGCTCGCGGGCTGGGGCTTACTGCAGCTCTTCCCCGGCTCCTCCATCACTGAGAAAAAGCCGCCTTGAGTCAGTTTTCCATGGAACTGTATTTACACGTGCATTTTTACAAAGTACTCATTTGAGGCCTTGCATGGTGGCCAACATATAGTTGTAATTACTTAGGAAACTGAGGCAGAAGGATCATTTGATGCCAGTAATTCAAGGTCAGCCTGGGCAATACAGCAGGACTCTATCCAAAAAGTGTAAACATAAGACTTTTTATTTATTTTTTTCTAGATTCTCAAAGAACTCAGGGTGGAGCAAATGTACACATTAGCTTCTATTCCGTCAGTATCCACTGCTGGCTTTCCAGGAGGGACCTTAAGGGCAACCAGAAGAGGCGTGATGTACTTTACCGTGGCACTCACTCTAGGTACACGACTATTTACCTGCAAGCAAGTGGACCACTTCCTGCTTCACAGGTGGGCAATGAGATACCCGCCCCTGAGCCACGTGTGGAGAGCTCCCAGGAGGCCTGAGGGGCCTTCCCCAGCCAGAGCTCAAGGGTCCCAGCACCGACTGGAGTCCGGGGAAGATAGACTTTTTATCTGTGAATGGATGAGAGTAAAAGAACTCCCACTGAACTCACCTGCATTTCCTTAGGGATGACTTACTGTTTTATTTAAGATATTTTTAAATAGAAAGAATATCAAGCCAAGACAATTTGGAGGCAAAGACGTGTTGGAATGTAAGACCTTGCTTTTGACTCTCAAGTCATATAATTAGATTTCTGGTTCTTCCAATTTTTCTACAGTTGGTTGCTATTCACTCAATGTTTTTTCTTTTTTTTTAATTTTAAAATTAAACCCATTTTTCTGATGATCAGGACTTCACTTGAGCTCCTGTGATAGCTCTCAAGGTTTTTTCAGAGTCTGATATGAGCCAGGAGGCCCAGCTGGTGCCTGCAGGAGCGACCGCTGGGGGAGCAGTGGTGTGAAAAGAGCCTGCAGCCTCTGATCCCCGCCCCACCCCCGGGGGCCTGGCTGCGGGCTCAGTGAGCCCGGCGTAAAGATGCCGCCAGCTCACAGTGAAAACACGAAACATATTTCAACTCCAGCCAAGTGCCTTGCTATGAGTGTGAACACCAGATACCCAGTTTTGTGAAGAGGAGCCATAAGTCCAAAGTTTTACAAGGAGCAGTCAAACATCAAGGTGAATGTTGACACTTAAACAAACTTATTACAGTAAAAGACGTTTTGCCAAGATGAGATCAGTGGGTTTACAGTGGGAGTGTTTTGAGTGCTTTGAGGGAATTAATGGGGCTGTCTTATACTGTAACATTTAGTTAAACATTCACTGCATTGTTTGGTCACTCTTTGTTGATTAAACATTAATGGTAGTTTCTGTCAAATAAAAGTATTCTAGCTTGTTCTTACCCACCTTATTCACTGGATCAGTTACTAGCACCCTCTGGCTCTTCTCCTAAATCAAAATGACCATGAGAGGTGACTGTTTTGAATGGATTCTGGACATAAAGGCAGCCTTGACAGCATGACTAAAGATACCAAAAAGAACTTCCAGAACTATTTCAGACAGTGGCAGAGGACGTGGAATAAGTGTATTCAGATCAAGGGGAAATGTTCTGAGGAGAATTAATGGCATTGTGTCATTCACTGTAATTTTTGCTAATTTAACCATTCACCTTGTTTGTGAAGTCCCACAATTTCTTAAACGTTGATATCTGGCCTAGGCTTAAAATTGTTTGAGACAACAGTGAAGCCAAGACCATGGCCAAGTGTGGCCTGAGTGACGCCTGACTGCATCTCCAACATGGAAATGACGGAGGATCTCTGCACAGACAGAGGGCTTCTTTCTGTGAAACTTTATTTCCTGAGTCGCTCCCTAGAGGAGCGCCTGGCAGCCCAGGGACCACAGAGGGTGATCCCCGCTGGTGCCCACCAGCTGACTGTCGATGAAGATGCTGTCGGACCTGAGCCGGCGGCATCCACAGCACTCCCACCTCAGAGCAGCTGGAGTCATGGCCCGCAGCCCTGCCCACCCCTTTCCCGCTGTCCAGGCTGCAATCTGGGGTCTGCCTGCGTTTTCCAGTAAGGAAACAGAGGATAATTTTTTAATGCTGAGAATGTTAAAAGACGGTACCTTCCACCCCTAATTGCCTCAACAGTGAACAGACTGCACTGAGAGCAAGCAGGCAAACGCTCAGCCCGGAGGCAGCTTGGCAGAAAATCATCGAAGCTAAAAGAGGAAACACTGAATGAAACCATCCCTTCAACCACAGCAGTGGCAGAATGCGCAGGTGGTTAGATTAGACTACATTAGCCATAACGCAGTGGTTTCGCCTTAATGAGAGCAAAGGCTTTTTTTCTTTTCTTTGTTACTTCTTTCGGTTTTGTCGTATGTTCAAATTGCCAAATACAAAGGCAAGTTGCCAACTTTGGTAATAGTCAAATTGATTACAAGACACTGTGTTTTCCTTAATTAAGATGTGAAAGAGAATAAAACAGAAAAATCTGATAAAATGCAACGATTTTGCCATCTTTTGAGAGTCTAATTACAAAAGAGAAATTATTAAGGAAAAGAAATTAAAGGAAGCTTAATTTCATTTTATTTAGCAGAGATTGTCTACCATGTGCTTGTATAAAGAATACTAAATTTATAAAAATAGATTTAAGAATCTTTCCATTAATTAGAGTAGTTTATAACATAGCAGTGGAGAATTTTGCAAAATCATTGGGGAAAAAAACATAAATACTTAAAAGATAGTCTTAGGAATGTCAGAGACTGAGAGCATCCCGCCTGCGGGCTGAGGGGGTGTGGCAGGACCCTCTGTGGTCCCACACAATGGCTGATGAGGACAAACACATTCCTGCACAGGAAAGTGACTCCACAGCTGAGCCTGTATGCTAACGAATGATGGAACTGGAGGCAGAAGCAGGAAAGTTTGGTCTTGGGCATGATGAATCTTAGGGTGCGAGAAGTCACATGACTGTAGATGTCAAAAAGATGGTCGGAAATGTATGACTTGAATACATGAGAGCCCAGAGCTGGAAAGTGTATTGGAGATTTGTCTAAAGGAAGAAAGTCTTTTGAGTGAAAGTTAACCAAGGTCAAGACAGAAAATTGAGAAAGAGGTCAAAAGCAGCTGACAGAATTTTATATAAAAAAATCTTTATTTAGGATATGCAGGAAAAGTCATAGGAAGCAATAAAAATGTAGGAGAACCATGAAAAATGTAGTTTGATAGAAACTTTAGGAAGAAAACATCCGGAATGATGTGATAATCCAAGCATGTCCAATAATGTGAAGTCTGAAGAAGTTTCAGGACAGTGGGACTGATTCATTTTGGCAAAGAGAAGGAGAGTTTTGCAAAGCAATATTAGCAGAGTCACAGGGGAAAACACTGGGTATCACGGGACAGAATATGGGTAAGGGAGTGGCCACGGTGAGGAGACAGTAGCCAAATGTTTTAGAATCCACTACAGTGATAAAAAGTTTGCTCTGTGGAAAGATTTAAAAGCCAAGAGAATTTTTTTAATGGGCAAAAATAATGAGAAAAAGGGAAGTGCACAAAAGGGAATAATTGATAGAGATTCTGAAGATGAGGTAAAATTTTTAGAGGAAGCAGAGGTGGGGAAAACAGGTTGGTTTTATTATTTGTTGACGATACCACCCTTTTCCTGATTGAACTGACTTTACTCCTTTGAAAGATCAGTTGACCATGTGTGTGGATATATTTCTGGGCTTCCTATGTTGTCTTGTTGATCTATTTATTTTACCGCCAGTATCACAGTTTTGATGGCTATAGTTCATAACGAGTCTTGCAGTCAGATAATACCAGTGAGATGTAGGAGTGTGATCACAGAAAAATAGAAATCAGGAAGAGATGAAAAAAGTTGAGATTCAAGATATGTTCAATTTTGTGTCCAGAAAGAGTTAAGTTTCTATTTTGGCACAAGGAGGTGCTGGTGATAGAGTAGGGTGGACAGAGTGAGCAGCTCAAAGATGCTCATGATTTCTTGGTCTGTGTCTGACAATATTGGAGTTAAGAGTTATCACAAAAAGAGGGATGCACCTATGTTTTTATTATCCTGTTTATTTTTTTCTTTTTCCCAAAACATAAACTCCTTACGGGAAGGACACACAAGTATATTATCCAGAAAGAATAGCATGTTTAGCTGCTATAATAAATTATAATGAATTTATCTGTTAAAAAGTGTAGTAAAACTAGATATTTTCCCTTTAAGATCAGGAGCAAGGCAAAGATGCTCCTGCCTACCTCATTTTCAGTGTCACACTGGGCATTCTGGCTAATGTAGCAGACACAATAACAGATGGTCAATGCGTTAGGAAGGGGAAGACTTCTGCTCACAGACGAATCAGTAGACAACACTAAAATAAACAAAATGCATATGTAATTAATAGATAATTACAGCACATTTGCAAGACACGAGCTAATATATTTATTTTTATAAACCAATATAAATTAGAATTTTAAATTTAGAATGCAACATTTATCAATGCCAACAAAAAGATTAAATTTTTCAACATAAATTTAGTGCAAGATCTATTTTTCAATAGATTTATTTTTTAATATAAATCTATTACAAGATCTATTTAAAGAAGACTACAAAACTATAATGAAAGATGTAAAAATGTAAATAAGCAGATATCCATGCTTATTGATAGAAAAATAGTATTTTTAACAATGCCAAGCCTTCTGAAATTCATTAATGAATTTAGCACAGTCCCAATCAAAATAAAAACAAATTATTTTTTGTATCAATACCTTAATTTGAAAAGTTTATACTGTAAGGAAAGGAATTCAGAATAGCTAACAGAATTGAAAAACAAAGTTAAAAGACTGGTATTATCTCACTGCAAGACTCGTTATGAACTATAGCCATCAAAACTGTGATATTGGCGGTAAAATAAATAGATCAACAAGACAAAATAGGAAGCCCAGAAATATATCCACACACATGGTCAACTGATCTTTCAGAGGAGTAAAGTCAGTTCAATCAGGAAAAGGGTGGTATCGTCAACAAATAATCCTGGAATAACTGAACATCATATGAATACAGACACAATTCTTCTCTACTCTTCACAAAGACTGTCAAAATAAATGATAGATCTAAATGTAAAATAAAGAGTTATAAATCTCACAGAAGATAATACACAAAGGAATCTCCCGGCAAGTGAGTACAGTGTGAGTTGCTGACAGCTGAGAATGGATGGCATGTCGCTGTGTCTCCAGACCATGGACCGCACACCTTGTTGGCCAGATCTGTGGCTTTGGGGTTGGAGTCCTCCCTGTTGCTCACCACACGATAGCACCTTAGTTCCTCACCTTAAAATGTGCTGTCCTTGTAACCCATTGATTTCATTCTGTTGGCACTTCTTGTGGGCATTGGTCCGTGTGAATCAGGCATCTTAATTCTTTCTTTTGCTCCCTTTCCTTCCCTCCTTCCCCTTCCACCTCTTTATTCCCAATTTTTCCATAAATGTCTAATCTACTTTTATTTATCCTGTCCCCCAAATAAGCCTCCAAGCATGATCCTGCTTCGTTATCCTAAGAAGAACGGCACAGCCCGGAACCACACAGCACCGCGGTGAATTGCTTAGCTGAGACTGCTAGTGGGGTATCCGATTGGAGGCAAGTTTCTAGGTGGGACCGAAAGACGTATGAGGGAGCTAGAGGGATGAGATGAACAAAAGAAATCTGTGAAAGCTGAATCAGAATGTAAGGTGACAAATTTTATTAGCTTCAAGTTATATGTATAAATAATAACAAAATAGTGCTGGGGTCCAAATTAAAGACACATCATCAGACTTCCTGACTCTATATTATACTGGAATTGGGTTACATGAAATCTTATTTAACGTATTTTACATTTTGACTTTCAGAAAATATTTTTGCCCATGAAATTGTTTAAATAACTTGAGCCTTTCCTTTTCTGTTTTTCTGTCATCAGCAATCTGTAGACTCACTTTGGAATGATGGTTTAGGTCCAGGTGTATTTGTTGTTAATGAAAACAATGAAGCATAGCTAGAGCAAACTTTCAATGTGAGATAACAGTTTTAAAATTGTGAGTAGAGTTTCATTTGTAGTTAGGAAATTACAGAAATAACAGTTTTCTTAAACAATTTGCCTGAAAAAAAGGAATTCAATATTAAGTGGATATGTATCAACTGCATGTGGGCAGCACAACTGTTAACTGAGGAATGAACATTCAGAGATTATAAGAAAAAAACATAAAGAAAAAACAACATAGAAGCATAGTAGCACAGAAACGACTGTGGTGCAGATATGAAACAAAAAATCTGGAGGGAGAAAAACATTTAAGGTAATATGAGCGCACATGTCTAAACTTACAATTAAATTTTAAAAGGATGTTCATATCCTTCCCCAAAGAATGTAGTGGGAGCAGATTCCACTGCATGAAATTATTACCTCTCTGGGGGAGAAGAACTAGCAAGTCTATGAAGATGTTTAAAATTGTACTAGAACTACAATTTTTAAGAACTGCACTGGGAGGAAAATTTTATTGGCAACTCTTACAATTGGACAGCATGTTTCCAGGTTTTTAATTTCACAGAGCTGCATAAAATTCTTATTTTGTTCTCCATATTGTACATATTTAGTTTCCATTCTCATAACTTTAAAGAGCTAAAAACTGGGGATATATCTCAGTAGCACAAGCACCTGCTTGGCAAATGCAAGGTCCTGAGTTTGATCCCCAGTACAAAAGAGAGAGACAGACAGAGAGACAGAGAAAGACAGAGACAGAGATAGAGAGCTAAAAACTGGGAACAAAAGGTGATGGCTGTCCCCGAGAAAATATGCATACTTGAAATAATTTTAATGTTGAGTGTCAAATGAATTACTAAACATAAATAAGGTTTAAAAACTAATACACAACTGGCAGGCTCTGTATTTTAGAAGGAAGTTTAACTCAGTGATCCAGTAATTACCCAGCCAGTGCTCCTACAAGCGCACCACGTGCTGAACTGTGTGACTCTGAAGAAATACTGGCTTGACCTACCCAGGCCCTGGCTGGAGCTTCCCAGTTCTGCTTACTCTCCACGTGGCTCCATCTAGTATATTTATTTTTATCTGAAAATTGGAAATAAAAACACCTGCTTTGCTTACTTTACAGAAGTTTAACAATGAAAGAACAGACAAGTGAGTACCGAGCACTGTCCAAAAAATCATTTCACTCTTCCAGGTTGCAGAGCAATTTCACGTGATCACCAGCAAAGCCTTCAGATTCTGAGTCTAAATCCACATTGCTTCAGGTCTCCTTCACATCACATCTTAACACCCCCATTTTAGGGCTATGCCTCTTGGGGAGAAAACAGAAGTCTGTGGCATCCACACATCTCTGCATAGGCTTGGACTGTTTCACATTTTCCTGAGGGTGGTTCATGGTGTGGCACCCCAAATGCTTTCACTGTGTCCTGGCGGAATGTGTTTCCATAATATTACATGTAAGGTATGAGAACTTTATGTGAAAACTAAACAAATGTACTACCTGTGTACCATGGAGCATTCTTTCAACTTTTTTTGCTGTGTTATTTAAAGAACTGAACAC
This sequence comes from Hydrochoerus hydrochaeris, assembly GCA_004027455.1. Lineage (NCBI taxonomy): Eukaryota > Metazoa > Chordata > Mammalia > Rodentia > Hydrochaeridae > Hydrochoerus > Hydrochoerus hydrochaeris. The sequence continues at coordinate 4,806 of PVLA01017832.1, read as the reverse complement.
TCCTTGTGCTTTTAATTTAAGCTCATAAGCCATAGCCACACCATTATAAAAGGAAGAGCAATAAATAAGAGAAAACCAGCTTGAAATAAATTATTTTCCTAGAAGAACAACATCCCATAATCCTCAAGTTAATGGATAAGAGTGCATTGTCACTGGGGAACTCTGAACTAGTTATGAAACAACTAGCAGATTATAAATGTATCTTGAGGGTTCAAAAGTAGTAAAAACATTGGCTTCCTCTGATTATCTAACTCTTGACTTTATTTCAAAGGTAGTTTGAATCCTACTTTCTCCCAGAGGTCTTTGTTGGAATAGCTCTCTTCTCCACCATTGGTCTCATTCTGCCTTAAACCATTATAATATTTTCTGTCTTTGTTCCCAATTTTCTGATTAGGAACCTACAATGCGTGATAGCAGGTGGTTTCAAACACTTTTGTTAAAAATGCATAACATATATATATATATATATATATATATATATATATATATATATATATTTGCTGCTATCAATTGTATGGAAAGCAGTGAAAAATTATGTAGTTCTCTTTTTACTTAGGGCCTAAGGCTGGACTATGTATCACAGTTGCTCTGTATGCACAGCACAGGAAGTGGAGTAGTGGATAAAAGTTAAGATACACAACTAAACTGAGAAGAAGTCTTCATCGTAAATAGAGCTGGGTTCCTCCTTAAGCCTTTGTTAATAAATATCTTAGAGCTGTTCTGAGTATTATGTGAGTTAATAAATATAACCCCTTAATTCAGTGCCTGGTACATAGCATGCCCTGGGCATCGATTCGTTATTGCTACAGATACAGGGGAAGAAATTCCCAACCTGCTAGATGTCCAGCATGAGGTCATGTTCTCTAAAATCAAAGAATGAATTTTAGGCACAACAGAGGTTAAGAACAGCATATTCGTACTGAGAGAAAGAAAGAAAGCTTGTGTCCCAGAGAGATAAAGAGGTCCTGAGGGAGTTGCCGCAGACCCTGTCTTTTTAGGGATTTTATAGAGCAAAACCATAGGTAAAGGGGTTCAGGATGAGGAAAAATGGGAAATCACAAGAAGGACATGAGGTCAGCCAGGACAACGGCCAACCAAACAGACCATGAGTATAACTGCTCAGGTGAAATGATCACATCAGGGTCAGATGGGGAGGCAAGTCACACAGAAGCGGGCATGAATACCAACAGGGTGACTTCCTGTAGGGCTTGGGTTAGTGGCTCCTTCTGGTTTCCTCCAGATGATAGAAACCTGTTTAAAATAGCAGTCCCTGACGTCTATCCTTAGGAAGTATGTGGGCACATTTGTTTTGTCTTTTGTCTTGAGGTCTGGCCCACAGCGGGAGGTGTCTAACTCCACAGTTGCAAAGTATCTGGCCTTCTGCGCTGGCTCCTTCAAGGGCCCAGCCCTGGCCACCTGTAGTATTTCTGTCTGCAACACTGTGACTACCTGCAGGTTGCTTGGACGCATGGAGCAGCCTTCCACTCTCCACACATAGATGCCAAGAACAATACCACACCCACAGTAGAAGCTCCAAAAACATTTTGAAAATGCTACAACCGTGGAAAAGAATCAGTGATACAGATAAGAAAAAAATTCCAGGGTTTGATTTTAGAACAAATGGTTCACCAAATTCCCCTGAAATACATGGCAGGAAGTCTTCTGCTTGGCAGTCATGACATTTCATTACAGAAGCAGTAGCAATAATGACAATGAAATACTCCCGGGGCAAGAGGCAAAACAAACAAAAGCAAAAAAGGAACAAAACAACCAGGAATAAAGGAAACTGCAAAGCAATGTTAGCAGTGTTCTGAACACAGGTCTGGAGCAGGAAAATTTTCACATTAGAACATGTAATATGAAGTCCTTGCTCCTATCCAAGATTCAGAAATATTTTTCTGAAGTCCTTGTTCCTATCCAAATGTGGGTGGAGTTGAAGTCCTTGTTCCTATCCAAGATTCAGAAATATTTTTCTAATGCTGACGTTTCCTTTAAAAGTCACCATCGAAGATAGACACCTAGGAACTCTGGATTCCTGATTGCCATACTTTATGTGCTTACAGTGATTTACTGAGGCACACATTCTGATTCTAAATTGGCTCTTAATTATGCACAGAGATATTATCTTCTATTCCTTCTGAAGTCAATAAGAAGAGGTAACTAAAACATTTATCTTTCTTCCCCTTGTTCTGCACATACATAAATTTTCTTCTAGTACCTTAAATTGGCAACAGGGAGGAGATCTTATAAGCCAAAATACCTATTTCCCACTTCTTAAAAGAGGGGCAGAGTAAACATGCAAAGGAGGACAGTCAATGAGCAACCTTGCAGAAAGTGAATGTTGAGAAAACACAGAGCAGGACAAATTCCAAATAGACATGTGCAGGGTAGGCACTGGCCTGTTGCCTGGTCCTTTGAGTCAGCTTCCAAACAGTGCGATGCACTTGTGCTGTACCCCCAACAGTACCCAAGCACAATGCCACATTGTGTCTAAGGACCAATTTTCTACTGCTCGCTGTACCCTGTAGATGTGGAGGAGGAGGTTAGAACAGCGCCTAGAGACACTGAGAGGAGCCTGGGACTCTTGCTGGAACTTCAGCCCCACCCACCCCGCAAATGCTCCACGCAGGTAACTGAGTTTTGCTCCCATTAAGTTGTGCAGTATTACAGGACACAAGCACAATGCCTTAAGGCCAAACACTGGAAGCACACCAGAGAGAGAGAGAGAGAGAGAGAGAGAGACCTAGGGCTCCAGTCCACCCACACTGCCAGCTCCCAGAACACAAGCATGCTGGCTCAGCTTTGAAAAGGAAGGGGGAGTTTTGGACCTCCAAGCAGTCAGACATGAAGAGCTTGGACAGGGGTGCTGCTTGAGTCTTGTAGAGTCAATCTTGTAGCCAGCCTGGCTTATCCTAGAAATGTCACGTCTTTCTAAGGGCAACCACATTGCCAGGGTTGAAACTGCACAAGGGCTGCAGGGAGAGAAACATGAGATGGAAAAGCAAGTGCCTGGCTGAGGAGACACAGGCAGAGGGGGATGCTGAGCCTGCAGGCAGTCAGGAGAGTGGCGTCTGAGCCCCCCACAGGTGCCTCGCTGTCACCCTGCTCTGTGATCCCATGGCTGCAGGCTGTGTCTGCAGCTGTGTGCACGAGTCCACCTCGTCTCCTTATTCGAGTTAGGAACTTTTCCACTAGAAATATTCACAGTTACTTAAGGCAAAAAAGAATCCATTAGGAGATGAAGGCTGAGAGACAGACCAGAGGAGAAAGGATTAGAAGATTCCCCAGGTGGGAGAAGGACTGTGCATGTGAGTGTGTGTGCGTGTGTGTGCACGCATGTGCATGTGTAAGTAAGTGTGTGTGTGCGTATCTCTTCATTAATGGGTAAGGCAGGTCAGTAGGGGACAGTAGAAGAAGGGAGTGGAGAGGAAGAGAGGAGAATAAAATTTCTGGAGAAAGTGAACCCGAGCCAGGAAAGGCAGAAGGAGCTATATATGTGTATTTAATTTTAACACAGCTTATGAATTTTCCACAGCTCCTTGAGCCATCTGATTTCCATATCACGTAAGAATGGTGTCCAGTCTTATGGGACTTGTGGTCACTTTGATTAAAATATATTGAGAATCAGTAACAGAGAAAAACAAATTTTGTTCTGCTTCCCTCCTCATCTGGTTTCCTGTCACGCTTTTGTTCCAGCCTCTCCTGTGTGTTTCTGTGCCCTGTCTTCAACCGAATGCACAAGACACATCCCCCTGCAACCCACAACCCAGACCCCAGCTCGCAGCCGGACCCCAGCTCGCAGCCGCTGCCCACTGGTCCTCCCTGGGTTTGCTTGTTCTGCCACCCTCACTTGTTCTTGTTTTTAATTCCATCAGTGCATCACGCACCTTCCATTTCAGCTGTGCTGCACATGCCAGCTTTTTTCTGCTGCTTTTTCTGTTTAATTCTGATCTGCCCTTCATATCTCAACTGTCAATCCCCCATAGAGCCAGCTGTTTGCTCTCTCTGAAGAGTAAGTCTCCTAAAATGTGCTGTCTGGCCATCTAGTGTTTCCTGGAATCCCTACTGTCATTAACTAGTTACCTGAATAATTCTTATACAGCATCTATTTTTCCTCTAATCCTATTTGCCTAATTGCAAAAAAAAAAAAAAAAAAAAATAACGGTCTTTCTTGGTGCTGCCCGAATATGTGTGTACCTGACTGTTCTGTTCATGTCCATCACTTCTCCCGAGCGCCTCCCCGCTTCCCTGAGAACCCTGATGTGCTGTCACTGTCTCCAGCAGTGCTTCCACTCACTGCCATCCTCTTTGCTCTTCGCCCGCACACATGTCCTCCCCACTCTCACATGGATTCACCGGTACTTGTGGTGCTTGACTGGGGTGGGGGCACAGATCGTGCAGAAGAGGAACTGAGTCGGCCCCTTCCATAGACGCTGCGAGAGCATGTCGTGGTAAGCCATGGCAGACACGCCACACTGTGTAACCATAGGGTCAAATCTTACCCGTTACAACAGTGACATTTTAAAATACTGTGTGGCAAGATGGGAACTATGCTTTCAAATTGTGGGAGACAACTGGAGTGACTCCCCTTGAATGCAAAGCAATCGCTGCAACTTTGATTATATGGAGACTTATTTCCTTACACTGATATGTACAGAGATGGCTAAGGTATTGCCTTCTCTCCTCAATTGGCTCTAAGCATTGCAAATGAGGCTAGCTGAGGTGCTGATATGTAACCTCTAAAGCCATCAGACAGTTTCCTGTTTCCTCACATAGTGCTCTCTGTAAAAGATGAGCACAGTGGGA
>PVLA01017831.1:0-16152 GCA_004027455.1 Hydrochoerus hydrochaeris | reverse complement strand
ATTATAATCTTTTTATCTTTATGTCTACTTTCATAAGTTAAATTGTTAATATTATCATCACAACATGTTGCTGAATCTCATCACATACCTATTGTGTCACAAGCAGTGCAAGATCTTATAAAATATTAGCTTCAATTTTTGGAATATATACTGAGGCAGGTAGAGGTGAAAAAAATGACACCATGTTCCAACAACTAGTAAAACCTGATGTCAAATTCAAATTTAGATTTTCCTGCTTCCTAAATAAATATTGATAAAGACATACAATTCTCTTTTATCATAATTTCAGGTTCTCAATATCAAGAAGATATTTTCCATCATGATAAAATTTTATTTTTGGAAGAATCCAGTAAGATATATTTATACTTACTATTCTTGTTTTGTTCTAAAACAATATTCCAGGACAGTCCAGCAATCAAAATCATATTCTAGGAGCTAAAGATGGCTGATCAGTGTGCAACAAAATACAGAGCATCCTGGGGAGAAACAACTCATATGCCTGAATAAAACATCCTGGAGAGATCCAGAGGGATATGGATCCTCTTGACACAGGAAGAAATTAAAACAAAAAAGCTCATCAAACACACAGTCTCCAGGCTATAATTGGAAGAGCTAAAATTAGTGGACACAACACTTTCCACTGAGATCAACCAAGCTGCCCGAACTCACACCTGCAGTGACCTGCCACAGCCCACAGAGCCACCTGGACTCATTTCTGCTGCAACTCACTTGAGCTACAGCCATGCTGAAGTTGGGTGGTGGGTGAGCCCAATGGAGAATGGAGCCAGTAAAGGGACTTTTATTAACCCAGGGTCAGTGCCAGGAATAAGCCCCCACTATGGGATGGGTATGACCAAATGGGCGACATGTTGAAATCTGGCAGGAGGAGCCTGAACTAGGAACAACAGTGACTTTGGTTGGTTGCTCCCTCCCCAGAACAGATTTGTGGGATTTTCTTGGCCTGGGTCACACCCTTGATTGTTACCCAATAAGTTGTCCAAAACAGATTCCTTATGCCTAGCACGAACTAACCTGGTAAAAGCCCCTGAAGTTTGACTGGCCTGGTGGGGAGGGGCCAGCATACATAGCCCCTGCTTACACCTCAGTGACAAGAGCAAACAGGAAAGAGCAGAAATCCTTTGCCAGCATGTCTCAGAAGAACCATAACCAACAAGGAAAGGGGCTGAGACCTCCACTATATACCTGTACGGTAGAAAGCAAAAACATGACAAGAGAGAGAAACAAGAAAAAGCCCCCAGCCACAAACCCTTATAACACTGATCCAGGAGAGGGAAAAACAAAGACATTGAGGGAAGCAAACATGTAACATCAGACATTAAACATTATCTCTGGTTCCTTGCAGATGAACTCAAAACTGAAATATTAAATCAGGTAAAGCAAGATATAAGTAGATTAATAATAGAAACGCTAAGCACCTCTCAAGAAGACATAGATGGAAGAAGGGAGGAACACAAAAAAAAAGAATGTGACCTTCTATAGAGAATATAAACAAATTATAGAATACATGAAGCAAATTCAAAGAGATTACTGGGAAATTAAAAACTCCATTGAAAGCTGGCAAAACTGCCTAAAAGAAACTAAGGACAGACTATTAAAACTTGAAGATAAGTTTGCAATATGTGATCATGAAAGGAAAGATCTCTTAAAAATAACAAGGAAATAGGCAGTAGCAATACAAAGGATAGAAGATGACAAAAGAATCTATAATTTAACAATAAAAAATGTGAACAAAGAAGCAGGAATACAAACAGATGAATTACAAAGGCTATTCATGGAAATAATTAAGAAAAACCTCCCAAGCATGGGAAAAGAAAATGGCATTTGGTTATGTGAGGCATACAGAATTCTAGCCACTTACAACAAAAATAGCTTTATCCACACATATAATAATCAAGTTACCAGAAATTCAATATAAAAACAGCATATTAAAAGCCATCAGAGAAAAGAAACAGGTTATCTATAAAGGGAAGCCCATGAAGTTCACAGCAGATTTCTCAACATCGACTATCAGATCAAGAAGAGCTTGGAGTGAAGTATTGCAAGCCCTGAAAGAAAATAACATCCAGCCCAGATTGATGTACCCTGCAAAACTGTCACTAGAAATTAATGGAGACACAAGAGACTTCCATGACAATGATGAACTGGGGGGAATTTGTGACCACCAATCCAACCCTACAGAGAATACTGAAAGACATTCTAGCAAGAGAGAAAAAAATACTAGCATTTTAGGAATAGTGGCAGAAAGGCTCAATGAATGGGGCTGGCAGTAGAATGAAGGAGAAAAGTAGACAAACAAAGGTAGAAAAATAGCATAGCATAGCAGAAATGAGGCAGAGAAGGTTGGCTATAATCTCTAACATAGATGGCCTTGATACACTAAAAAAAGACAGGCAGAGTAGATAAGGAGGTAGGGTCCATGGAGATACTCTTTACAGTAATTATAATCAACCTGAGAGAGTGTTTATGGACCAAAAATCAAATATGAGAAAACAATGTTCTATGTGATGGTGAGCCAGAGAGAAATAGGAGCAAGTTGACCACCACCTGCAGGTAGATTGGAGAGGATACTTATGTGCAGTAGAGAACTACTCAGTTAAAAAGAAGGAAAACCTTGACACTTTTGTATATAAAGGAATACAACTTGAGACCAAGCTGAGGATTGAGAAAGTTTGGAACCACTTAGGGAAAAAGCAGCTTGACCCCCCAATCCAAAAACTGAGGGAGTTGGTGAGATCCAAAATGTGCAGCACACTGTGGGAGTGAAAAGGGAGGAATACCTAAAAAAAGCAGGCAGAGAATATTGTTAATAGTGTACCAGGATTTAAACACCACATTACTCACAGTACTCTGCTTCAATGGATTATATTCTGTTCCAGGTTTCTGGTTGTACTAGACTTGAGGGCACAGATAATTATCCTGAAATTAGCATGATATTGTAGGGTAATCATCCTTAATTTCCTACTTACTTAATCTAAAGCTCTGTATAACTTACACTGTTTTACATCTTAATCAAATCTGGTTTGTTAGATTGCTGATTTGTATTGATAGATTTTATTCAAAGCTGTTATGATTGATACCATCAAGTCTGAGAGTATAGGCAACTACATTGAAGATGACAAGATTTACTAGAATATCTACTCTGGTTTGATTATTACCTGCCTTTGAAGTTTTATACTGTCTACAATGTTTTGTTTTTACTAATACTTTTATGTAATGCTTTATCTAATCATACTGCTGTATTCAATTATGCCAAGTTATATAGACAATTCTAGTTAAGATAATAAGAGACAACACAGCATCCATTGTAGATAACCTTAAACTGTGTTTTTTTTATTTTAAAGAGAATAATAAATATAAAAAGAAACAGGCAGAAACAATACAATGTCTAGAAGATGATAAGAGAATCTACAATTTAAGAATAAGAAATGTGAATGAAGAAGCAGGAATACATACAAGCGAATTACAAAGGCTAATTAAGGAAATAATTAAGGAAAACTTCCCAAGCATGGGAAAAGAAAAAGACATTCAGTTATGTGAGGCATACAGAACCCCAGCCACCTACAACCAAAACAGATCTACACCCAGACATATAATAATCAAGATAGCAGAAATTCAATATAAAAACAGAATATTAAAAGACATCAGAGAAAAGAAACAGATTACCTATAAAGGTAAGCCCATCAGGATCACAGCTGACTTCTCCACACAGACCATCAGATCAAGAAGAGCTTGGAGCGAAATATTCCAAGCCCTGAAAGAAAATAACCTCCAGCCCAGATTGATGTACCCTGTAATACTGGCACTAGAAATTAATGTAGAAACAAGATGCTTCCATGACAAAGAGGAACTGGGTGAGTTTGTGACCACCAATCCAACCCTACTGAGAATACTGAAGGACATTCTAGAGAGAGAGAAAAAATACCAGGATTTTAGAAACAGTGGCAGAAAGGCCTCAATGAGTGGCGCAGGTGGTAGAATGAAGGAGAAAAGTAGACAAACAGGCAGAAAAATAGCATAGCAGAAAGGAGGCAGAGAAGGTTGGCAATAATCTCTAACATAGATGGCCTTGATACACTATATTGTTAATAGTGCACCAGGACTTAAAAACCCACATTACTCACACTACTCTGGTTATAATTACTATATTCTGTTCCAGTCATTCTACGTCTACTAGATTTGAGGGTAAAAACAGTAATCCTGAAACTAACAGGGTATAGTACCGTAATCATCCTTAATTTCCTATTAAGTCAATCTAAAGCTGTGTAAAATCTACACTGTTTTATCATAACTGATTGTAATCAAATCTGGTTTGTTAGATCACTGTTTTGTATTGACAGATTTTACTCAAAGGTGTTACGATTGATAGTATCAAGTCTGAGAGTACAGGCAACTGCAATTAAGATGACAAGATTCACCAGAATATCCACTCTGGTTTTATTATTACCTGCCTTTGAAGTTTTCTATTTTCTACAATGTTTTATTTTTTACTAATATGTTATGTACTGCTATATTCAATCATACTGCTATATTCATTTGTGCCTGATGATATAGGCAATTCTGTTGAAGATAATAAGAAACAATACAGCAATCATTGTAGATCACCTTGCACTGTGGTTTTATACATCTCTTTTTTTTTCATGTTTTTATAGGAATTTGTTTTGTTTTGTCTTGCTATGTTTTGTTTTTCCCTCTAATACAGAAAGGATAGAAATACATGTAGAGACTCATGTATGCATAGCCATTTACACTATCACTGTTTGATGATCTACTTTGTATGATTTAATTTTGTAACTTGAACAACTACTTCTAAGAGGACAATAAAAAATAAAGAGAATAAAACAAAAGAGGACAGATCTAAGCAGATCAGAACAGAACCAAGTATGCAACACAGCACTTCACAACAAGACAATTGGATATTAACAGTAGCTATCATGTCTCTTTCAAATAGATGAACTTAGCTTCACAAAATAATGTCAAACATAACAAATTAGAATAAAATCACTCAAGATAATGAAAGTATTACAAGGCATTCTGAACCAAATAATCAAAGATGAACAATGGCTACTATATTATCTCATTTTCCATAAAATTTTTGTTTACCCTATCATACAAATTAAAATCCAATAATATGCAACATGATAGAATCAATGGTAATAGAAAAACAAAAGCATGGTAGGATTTCAGAGCAAGACCATATTAAATCAACAATGGCTGCCATATTGTCTTTTATTCAGAGTAACTATTCATACTGTCACATATATTAAAATCAAACAAAACAGAATAAAACCATTCCAACCAATGAATGAAATCACAATAACAATGAACCATGATTACCATAAAATCTTATGTACTCTTACCATTTCTTACACTAGGGAGACTACACAGTATTTATACATGTGAGTTTGATTTATTTCACTTATGAGTATAGATTCAAGCTGCATCCATTTATTTATAAATATCTCAATTTAATCATTCTTTATAGCTGAGAAGTACTCCATTGTATGAAAGTACCACAATATTTTTTTATCCATTCCCCAGTTGATTGGTCACTTAGGTTTTTTCCAAGATCTGGCTACTACAAATTGTGCTGCTATAAACATGGGTGCACATATATCAAGTGCTAAGATGCTTTCAGTTCTTCTGGGAATATGCCTGAATGGACTAGCTGGGTCGAATGGGGCTTCCAATCCCAGGTTTTTGATGAATCTCCAGACTGACCTCCACAGTGGCTGCACCAGTCTATACTCCCACCAACAGTGCAAAAGAGTTCTTTTTTCCCCACAGCGTCTCCAGAATTTGTTGTTGGTAGTTTTGTTGATCCTGGACATTCTTTCTGGAGTGAGATGGAATCTCAGTGTGGTTTTAATTTGCATTTCTCCAATGACAAATGATGATGAACATTTTTTCATGTATTTACTTTCCATTCCTATTTCTTCATCTGAGAACTGTGTGTTCATCTTGGATGCCCACTTTTGGACTGGGTCTTTAAATTTTGGAGGTCTGAGTTTTTTAAAATTCTTTATAAGTTCCTCTGTCTGAGGGACAGTTCACTAAAATTATTTTTCCCAGTTTGTGGGTTTTCTTTTCACTCTGCTGGTGATTTCTTTGGACATGCTGAAACTCTTTAATAAGACTTGATCCCAGTTATTGATTCTGGGAGGTATTTCCCATGCAGTTTGGTTCCTGTTCATTAATTCTCTAGGAACCCCTATGTCTTCAAGATTTTTACCTAGTTTGTCATCCAACAGATTTAGTCTTTCTGTTTTAATATTTATATCTTTGATCCATTTGGATTTTAGTACTGTGGTTTTAAACAACTTTTTGGTTTCATGTTTTTATAGGGATTTGTTTTGTTTTGTATTGTTACATTGTGTTTTTCCCTCTAATACAGAAAGATAGAAATACATATAGAGAGTCATGCAAGCGTAGCTGTTTACAATCTCACTCTTTGAATGTCTACTTTGTATGCTTTATTTTTGTAACTTGAACACCTATTTCTAAGAGGACTTTATGTAATTTAACAACTAGTGATTTGTTACTGTTTATCTTTTTTTTGAAATCCTGTATTATTTCTACCCTTTTCATGTTTTTTTCTCTTTAAATAAATTTTAAAAAGTCATATTCTAACCCTGAAATTAGAAGTTACCATCACTATCTAAGTTCATAAATATTCTAATTTTTGTATTGCAGATTAAGGAAAAGTAAGCCTTAAATCACTTGCTCTTCCCCCAAAAAATCATATCCACAACCTGACTGACAGCATCCCCACATATTAGTCAAAATTGAAATAATTTGATGAATAATGTATTAGTATTATAAAAATATCATGTAAATCTGTTATCATTCCTTTATCATAGCTCACATTTCCATTTTACCTTGTTAAGGGAAGCTTCTAGATAAAGAAAATAAAGAATTGTAAACCATAGTGAAAATATAATTTCAAAAAGCACCTTTATTTTGCACTCACCGCATACCATTCAGGCACTAAACGTTTTACATGCATCCAAACATCTCCTTTTCATATCATGTGATATGGGTACTATCGTGAATTTCAGCTTGTGAATGAGGAAACTTTAATCATAAGACCTAACCAATCATACTTAGACTCTGAAGAATTGACCAGTGTCTTCAGTAAGTTTGATAAAATTGTTTCTGAACCAAGCCCTAGGGGAAAGGAGCTACTTTAGGAAGCAATGAATTTCTTTTTGCTAGTGACATAGCAAAAACTGTGCCACTTGGTTTAAATATTTTAAGTACTATGGTTTTATCCAACTTGCTAAATGAGGTAGACAACTGTTGTTTGTAAATTTGCAATTCAGACTAAGCTCCTCTGTCTAGCCCCAAAATTTTAAATGTTCTCAAACAGCTCTAATAAGCTGGACAAAGCACATTCATGGAAATAGGATAAATGGACTTCACTGCTTGTCCCTTTATATCCTACTATATATATATATATATATATATATATATATATATATATATATATATATATCTCACCTTGATTCTCAAATTGACTACTATACTGTGGCAGAAAAAAACTGATATCATATGGAGTGGAAGACTCTTTGCACCAATGAGTTTGGAAGGCCACTTTAATTTAACACTGGAGGGTTGGCTGAGTGAGTCTGTGTCCAAATCATCACCCCTAAGTCAGCTTGGACTTAAGTTTATATACATTTTTCAAGTAGAAAAAGTAAGGCTGAGCAGGTTATTACTTTACTAGTTACATGAATTAAGTTATATGTTGTCAAGTAGATTTGTTTTAAATAAGTTCACTGGTAAGAAATTGTTTATTATAAGATAGGAACATTCTGGGAAAGAGAGGAAGAGATTCAGGAGAAACAGGATGAGTTAAATGTATCCTTTAATGGACCAGTCTATTCTGGGCATAAAGTCCCTCAAGCAACATAGAAAACTGTAAATATATTACCAGGTAGGAAAACATAGGCATTACTGCTGGATGCAGTCAGGTTGACCTAGCACTTTCCATATATTGAACACACCCAAGGAAAACTGCATTGAATCCAAGCAATATCAGTGACAATCCCTGCCTACAGTCCCTAAGTGCCATATCAGAGTATGGATATTGTTCTGGCATCCTGGTTCCCAGCATCCTTGCTCAAATATCCAATTTTCCAACTTGCATCTTATATCTGTACCATTTCCATTCCTAGACATGCTTAGGCAATCTCAAGAGGTGACTGCATCTTGGGATCTCATTTCAGTACATGATTAATTTTTGGAAAGTTGCCAAAGTTCAGCTGGGTTGGTTGATCTCAATCACATAAGAGCTTTAACATGGTGGGGTGGGTGGGCTAAATGAGCCGATGTATTAGGCACCACATTTAAATGTAAAAGATGCAAAATAGAAGCCACAAGTATGCACAGCCAATCACAAAGCAGACACACTCTAAAAGAACTATATAAGAGAGCTTTTAATCACAGCAAGACAGAACCAACTATGACAGTACAAGACAAGTACAGAATCATCAATGATATCAGGTGGCTCAAAAAAGAAACAGACATAGACTGCATAGGACTTGTCTTGTCTTCAAAACCAAAGACATCACCATAGATGGCATGGAGCTTACTTTGTTGGACTTCAGCAAAAAAAAGCAAGCATAAAGACATCACAGACATCATAGAGGCTCACATCAAATCCATTGGGTACACAGACAGAAAGCAACAAAATAGCAAGTCACAGATGATGGTGACTAATTAACTGGCTACATATCAAAATTGCTTATTTAACTTGTTCACTGTTAGAAAGTTGCAGCCTGAAGATATAGTTAGGTATGTACAGGGAGAGTTGGTAGTTACCTAGGAAGACACATTTTGTAAGATCACCTCCGAGTGACAAAGGTCTCATTCCATCCAGGATGCATGTACATGAAGTTTTCTCTATAGAAGTATTAGAAACTATAGGACAGCTAAAAAAAACCTGCACAGAGAATAAGCCATACAACCAGTCAGAGTTATTTGATAATAATGGATTTTCTTATAATTATGAGGAAAAAATTTAAAGAAACAGCTGCTCAGAATGTTCAAGGATGTGAATATGAAACAACCATGGGCTTGGCAGGAAAACTTGAATTACTTCTTTGTAGGAGAATTTGCCCTCAATAGTGACCAGGAACTGCTTACAAAATTGTTTATGGTACTGTTCCTACCACGTGGCTGTATTTTGAACTTAATTTGTAGGCAGTTTCCAATCCACAGCTTAGAAGGAATATGATTAATAAGACATGATCTGTAGCTGGGCATGGTGGCTCATGCCTGTAATCCAGTACTTGGGAGGCTGAGGCAGGAGGATTGTTGTGAGTTCGAGACCAGCCTGGGCTACAAAGTGAGCTCAAGGCCAGCCTGAACTACACAGAGACCCTGTCTCAAACAGACAAAAAAAGCCATCATTCTTTGGGTAAAGAATGGTGTAAGAAGAAGGTAGAGAACTACTCGTAAGTAGCAGAGTTTCAAAATGTGCACACTTGTGTCATCCTCCCAAATATAGCTTTTGTGGCTGTCTCTACTGACTGAGAAGCTAATCAATGAGCTGGGAAATTCCCATCCACATCCACAGAAATCAGCTTTTCATAGGATGGGGTTTTACTAGACTCAAGTAAATTTAATAATCCACAAGAAAAAGACAAAATCATAATATTAACCATTCACTTACTTATGCTAAAACTAAACTATGAGCTTCAGTGACATAATAGTCATACCATAATAGTCACACTATATTGTTGAAAATATGATGAAGGAAAAGGAATGATACTTATCTTGGCCATCTATGAAGTACTACAACTAATCTTTTCTGTCATGTAGGCTGGTACTCTCTTCAACTTTTCAGGATGCTCTTGAAAAGAAAGTTGTTGTTTAAACTTGAGTCTAACTAAATTCTGTTCCAAATATACACATCTATGCCTAGGTCTTATCTTCTTCCTCTCCACTTATAACTATTTCCTTTAATGTACTTATTTCTGTACTTACTAAATTATCTATGTACATACTTGTTAGTTATCAATGTATTCTCTCTTTTTAGTTTTTTTAAATTTTATTTTAAAGAGGAAAATCAATAAAGACAATCATACAGAATTTCAAAACAAGATAATAGGAGATTAACAATGGTAAATATAATGTATATTGTTACATTCAAAGTAGTTGCCAAGATTGTAAGTTATAGGAATGAAAAATTGATCAAATAATGTAAGCACAAACCACCCTTTTCAATGAACCAATAGCAATCAGTAGTGTAATTATCTTAGCTATCTTGTATATATATATATATTTTTTTTTCATTTCCCTTCTTTTGTTCTCCTGTCCCCAATACCATTTGCTCTTTCATTTTCAATAGTTTCTGCTACTTTGCTAACATCTGTTGTACATTTTGTATCTTATTTATCAATGTATTCTTAATTGAAACTTAAATTCCAGACAAACATGACTTTAAATTGCCCACTGAGCATGTCATCTGACATACTATGGGAGAAAAATAAAATAAGTTAAAACTTCTCAAATGCACCTGCCCATATAGTTGATTTTCAAACAATATATTTTAACACTCTGGGAGAGAAATGCAGAGAAACAGTAGTTAACATTTCAAGAGCCTAACCTTATGCCCAAAATGAGAATCAAATTTTCTCTGTGATGAAGTAGATGGTTTTCTTCCCAACCATGTGTTAATTTCAATGGCTGAAATCTAACCATTAGTTATTTATTACTTGATCCCAATCCATTCCACTTTCCATGATGTGTCTGCACACATGGGTAGGAGATAACCACATGGTATTCCCCTCACAGGAGCATAATTTAGATTGTGAACAATATAGGTAATGGAACTCAAGGAAAATCTGAATGGAAGAGAGTACTTCTACAAAACAAAAGCTAATAAGGGAAGCAGCCTCAAGATAAGATACCCAGTGGGAATCAAGATCAGTTCTATGGTGGATGTTCTCTGCATCATGCTAACGAGGAATGCATAGCACAGGAAGAGAAGTATATGTAGAACCAAAGCATATGGCTGCAGCTTCACTGAAATTCTCCCCTACTCCTCCCATTCTTCTCCTCTCCCACCTCTTCCTGCTTATTCCTATCTATTTATCTTGCTTCCTTGCTTGCTTTCTTCCTTTCTTCTTCCTTCCTTCATTCCTTCCTTGACTTCCTCATACTATCCCTTCTTCTCATTTTCTTGTTTACTCTGGTGATTGGATCCAGGTTCTTTGCACTGAGCTGCAGTCGCATTCCCTTTTATTTGTAATTTTGAGTCACAATCTTGCTAAACCCCTAATTTGCCTAGGCTGGACTCACATTTGTGATCTTGCTTCCTTAGCTTTCCAGAGTGCTGGCATTATAGTTGTGCGCCACTGCACCCAGCTTTATAATCTCTTTCCATACAATGGCAAGCTCTTTAAATATGACAAACTCATCAAATTTGTCCATCGCTGCATTAAGAAAGTTAAAATATATAAACAATATAGCAATATATGTGAAAGATAATTGCCCTCACCAAAAACTTGTTCATTTCTTTTTACTAAAATAATGCCTAATATTTTCAATTATTCAACATCCTTATTAACCAGTCTCTTTACACATCATAGTTATTATCTATCTTATAAATTTTTAGAAAAAAGTATATACTTTGTTTTTGGTTATTTAATTTTTAATCACTAGAAATAATCAAATGTCAGTGATCTTCACAGGGGTTATCAAGGAAGAAGGCAAAAGAAAAAAATTCTTAAAATTGTCTATGAATAGGCAGAAATTTATCCACTGAGAAGATCCGGCTTATTGATAACCCTCTTATAGAAACCAAGATGCAACAGAGACCACTAAGGCAGTCAAAGTTGAAGCAAAGTTTGAGTACTTTGTTGCCAACTGAGTGCAGTCAGGCCAAGGGAGAGAGAGAGTTTAGGTGGGGGAGGGAGGTATTGCTGAGGGGAGGTGCAAAATTTTGGGTCTCTGAGTAAGGGGTGTCAGTCTAGGTGATAGACAGGGCAGTACTGGGTACAGGGATCCTAGCAGGCACAGTGTGTCTCTTGTTGTTCTTGCAAGCAGCTCTTTGCAGGTTTAGCTGTGTGGGGAGAGCAGATGGTTCTCTGTTAAACAGCATGTCCTCCATGGAGTGTGAATGGCAGATCTGTTGGTGGTATTTGTCCTCTCCTAGTTGGTTTAGGAACTAGTTTAGAGAACTAACAATCCTTACTTTAGTTCTTTCCTTTTTCAAGTTTGTTGAAAACTTGTCCTTTTTCTCATTAATCATATGGTCAGATCACTGAGCAGTTGGTGTGGCCCCTAAGACACCATCATGGATCATTGTTTACTTCTGCAGATCCTTTTGTGTCTGAATAGAAATGATATTGTCTCAATTTTTTTCCCATTCTTCCTGGCATGTGCTTATTTTCTAACAACTGCCATACAGAGGGAGCCATTAATCATTTAGTCCAACATCTCTGGAAGTGTTTAATTCCCATGTATCACTGCAAACTTCACTATTTTTAATAGTTTCAGTCCAGATTATACAATTTGGATGGTGAAGGTTTTTTTTGGAAAAGGTTGTTTCTTATGAATTGGAGACATCCATGCAAAACTAGCATACACTCACTCCCAAAAGACAGACATTTCAGGAGCAAATATTACTGTAAGCTTTAATTATCAGAAAAATAGCTCCAGATAATCTGTGAATTTGTGAAAAGGGCATTTAATGAGACATGCAACTTCACAATCAGAAAAGATTCAAGCAGTGGAATGTAGCAGTATAAAGGAACTGATTCTTTCTGTGTACATAGAACATTGCTGTTGAAATACACTAGTACATGCGAGGCAAAGCTTCAACCCATTTGGCATGCTTATTCATCAAGGACAAAATTTTTAAGACTATAAATAAATTTCCTCTCTGTAGTCATAAACATAGAAAAACCATTGTTTTCTTTGAATAAAGTAGAACTGAGTATTGTAAGAATGACCAGGATTTAAATTTTGTAGATAAAACTCTAACATGTGTACCCTGAAAAATACACTGATAAATTTCCCTTAGTTTCTATTTCTTTATTTGTAAATTGGATATTACTATATTGTAACTAGTGGTTGTGGTCAGGGATTTCAAGGAAAACAATTATATACAGGACACATGATATATAGTATTCTTTTGTAATGGTCACCCAAAGAGTGAAATGCAAATGAAAGAGCACAGAAAATCTGTCTACACACTTAAGACTCAAAGAATTCAACAGAGCACCTGGGTCCCACGCAATGTCCTATAGGAGTCCAGCCAAAAGCCTAGAGCCCATGATAAAATCCCTTGCCACAAATCCAACCAGAGGCCAAGAGCTCATGACAATTACCCATGCAAGTCTGTTTTATAGACCTTCTCTGGGAAGTCCCATAGGTCAGCAGAGGAACCTAGACAGTCTGTGGGAAGAAGGATCTGTGCCAGTAGGTTAAGTGTTCTGCATTGGAGTAAGGAGCTGATGCTCAAAGTAGGAAACAGTGCTCCCTGGAAAAGTACCAGAGTCATCCTCAGTGAAGACGAGGTCCTGAGCTCCTACAAAGATGAGAACAGCTAAGGTCGTATCCAGAATTCAACCTGATATGCTTCTAGAAATTGAATAGTCTACATCTTCCCCTTAGGGTTTAGGATGTGATATTCAAAGTAAGGACCATAGCTTCCCCTAGATGAACTTCAGCCAATGTCTGCAAAAAAAAAGGTCAAGATCTCAACTGATGATGAGAAAAGCCAAGTCCATAACTGGAAGAAAGCTCAACATTCTCCTTCAGAAGAGCCAATGGCAAGAGGCGAACCAACAACACTTCCTCTTCCTCTCTAGTTCTCCTTTTTATAGTGGCAACAGTCCTGAAGTGGGCCATCCACACCAGCATCATGCTGATTCATTTCAGCTGGTATTACATGCTGACCAACGATTATCACTCCATCACACTATTGTCATACAGGGATCTAATCACCTCACTCATCTGTGACTGTTTGATTTCAAAATATTTATTTAACGTAAATCCATATATCACACCTACTGAAAATATAGTTATATTAACTTAACAAATGCCACTTAACGAGATTAAATAAAATAATAGCCACTCTTGTTTTTGTAAAATGTTACTTAAGTATTAGTAAAGGAGATAAGCCTCTTCCACTATATTCAAGGAAACCTGAGCTAAGCAAGAGGATATTTAAGAAACCAAAAACACATCAAGAGCAATTTCAAATTCCTTGACCTATGTTTTCTTTTTTGTCTTTATTTAGAGAAAAAAAGAAAAACAGAAAAAAGGGTACAACTGATACAGAATCTCAAAAAACAGTAAAAAATAACTAGTCAAAAATAGCAGTAAGAAATCACTAGTTGATAAATTACATATTGTTATCTTAGAAATACTTGTTCAAGTTACAAAATCAAAGCATAAAATTGGACAGAGAATCAAACAATGACAGTGCAAACTATTCTATTTGATGACCTAATAAAAACTTAGTAGTATGGTTATCTATATTGAACATTTAAACATACATACAGTTATATCCTTTAGACAACTTTATTTCCCTTTCTTTGTTACAATATCTATTATACATTTTGGATCTTATTACTCTTTCAGCTTTTTATTATTACTTTTTGTACTACAGATATTTTTATGCCTGGAAATAATTCACAGATAGGTTTGCAATTGTTTATTTCTTTGGTTAGAAACTGTTTCTTTTTCCTTTAGTGGGTGTCTCTTACCTTTTGTATTATGCATTTCTTTTGCCACAAATAAAAATAAAGAAAGGAATAAAATCAAACATTTCTCACTCCCAACTCTCTCCTGTCAAAACATCCATCCAAGAGATTTTTCTCTCTTTTTAGTTTTGCTTCAGCCTGGCCAAGTAAAACTGTCAAACACTCAGAGATCAGCTTCCCTGGAGAAGCCAAGACCAGCCAAGTAAAATATGCAGGAAGAATTTAATAAGGTAGCAGGAAGACTCTGGAGTACAATGTGTCTTGGAATCTTCAAGGTGAAGAGCTATAGTTCTTTCCATTTCATATCCTGAGTCTGTGCACAAGAACATGGAGGCCTGGGCAATTCACCTGGCAAAAGGTCATAGTAATCAAGAGCACTTAGTATTAACTCCCTATTAGCCACGGTTACTGCAAAGGGATGCTGTTTCCAATTTGTTGAACTTTTTGTCAATAACATGTAAAATTTATTAATTTTCTTGTACCACTACAAAGGTAGTCCTCCTTCTTTCTGTAAACCATCATTTTCCTGGAAGAATGAGCTAGGTTCTTCTTCTCTTCAGCAAACTCCTCATGGCACTCTTCACCTCTGTGTTTCTCACTGTATAAATTACAGGATTCAACACGGGAGTGAGGATTGCAAAGAACACAGTCACCAACTTGTCCACAGGATAAGTAACCACAGGACGTGTGTAAGCAAAAATGCAAGCTACAAAATAGAGGACAACAACAGTAAAATGAGAGCCACAGGTGGAGAGGGCTTTGTGCCGCCCTTCGGAGCTGTGGGATCTCAGGGAGTTCATGATAACAGCATAAGAGATAAGCAGCATGGTCAGAATGAGCAAGCACATGGCTCCACTATTGGTTGCCACCAATGTTCCCAGCTGGGAGGTGTCTCTACAGGCCAGTTTCAGTAATGGAAAGAAGTCACAAATGAAGTGATCAATGACATTGGGACCACAGAAGGGCAGGTGGAACATGAAAAGAATTTGCACAGTGGCATGCAGTGTCCCTCCCATCCAGGTTATCAGCACCAAGAGATGACAGAGTCCCTGCCGCATGATGGTCATGTAGTGCAGGGGCCTGCAGATGGCCACGTAGCGGTCATAGGACATGACAGTGAGGAGGATAACCTCTGAGCCTCCCAGCAAATGCTCTGCAAAGAGCTGTGTCAGACAGCCACCCAAAGAGATGGTCCTCCTCTGATAGAGAAGATCGATGAGCATTTTTGGGGTGGTGACAGAGGTGAAGGAGGCATCTATGAGGGACAAGTAAGTGAGAAAGAAATACATGGGAGCAGACAGGGAGGGGCTGAGGGAGATGGTGATGACAACGAGCAAATTGGCCAGCACGGTAAATAAGAAAATGAACAAAAATGCAAGGAAGAGTATTTTCTGCAAGTGTGGATTCTGTGTGA
>PVLA01017830.1:0-16159 GCA_004027455.1 Hydrochoerus hydrochaeris | reverse complement strand
AGACAGATGACCTGTAGAGATCAGGACAGACACAGAAACAGGCACATGGTTTGTTTTTTGTCCACAAGATCTAAGTTCCTGGGACCTATCACACCCCCCTGCTGAATTAACTGGCTTTTTACACCCCATGAACACCTGTTCACATTCAGCACCCCATGACCTCAGGACATTTCTCAGACCTTCAGTGCCACTTGACCATCCCTATATGTGCACTATTGCTCTTAGCTCCACATGTGTGAATGTTCACTAGTTCAGTTGACTCCCAACAAATGCATACTAACACACAAAGTGAAACTCAGGCAGACTGATCAACACCTTACAAAATCAGAATGCACTGAAACATATTTTTAGCCAAATTGAATTACAATAATTCTTTTTACAAAATTAGAATTCATAAGTATAAATTGACTGCTCAGATTTGTTATAGGTCAATTAGCAGAGATATCATACAAAATGTTTACAAAACACAAAATCTAATCTATAATTAACATACATTTTTGTATTTTATCTTAAGAGTACTAGCAAGTTTGGTATTCTCCTCTTTCAGTAAACTTTCACTTTGGTTACTCTACACACTTATCATCTATTTCAGCCTTTCGTTTTTGTTTTTGTTACCATCACTTGTTCACTTGGTCAATTCCTTCAATTGGCTCTAGATCTAGTATAACCTCAACCTTGTCTATTAGTTATGGAGTGTTTTCTGAAGACCACTGTCATAGAACCAAATATCAGCTTCTTGAGAGATGGAATCAACATCTTCTATGTATTTGCATCCATGATACAACCCAACAACATGCTGTGATACCAACATAGGCCAGTCAGCATTCTCTGGAAAAATACAAGCACACACTCTATCCTAAGTGATTAGTGGGCTGGGACTTTTCCTTTGTCCAGTATAAAGATCCTTCTAAAAAACCCTTCATAACTCTCTTTTGGACCTGATTAAATTGTCTTTCTGCTTCTTTAATTTCATCCTTAGTAGAGTTTAGAAAGTGAATAGTATGTGTTGTCAAATGAAGTTTATTATGAGGTGTAAGTTTTGTAGAAAAAGATTCATCTTTGCTTTTTTTGTAATAGAATCAAGAGTGTATGGCGAGTATGCTCAACAGTTCCTTTACTTGCGGGTTACAAGGAATTCCTATGGTAAGGGAAACATGAAAATTTTACAAAACATTTGAGAAGAAGCACTGTTATGGGAGTTCCATAGTCAATCTTAAGTGTCCCTAACATGCTAGGGCATTAAAGTCATCCAAAGATTGAACAATGGCATGTTTAGCACTTCACCAATGTGAGCAGAAGCAAAGGTAAGTCCTGAGAAAGTGATCACTGAAACATGGAACCAGTGTAGAGAGCCTAATTTAGGAAGGTGAGTGACATCCATCTGCCAAAGATGATAGACATGTAACCCTTTGGGATTGACCCCATTGTAAGTGATGGAAGATATGCTACCCATGAGCACATTGTTTTACAATTTGTCAATCTTGTTCTCAGGTTAAATGGAACCATTTGCTCAAGGCAGAAGTCTTTTGGTGTAATGTGGCATGGGAAGTAGATACCTGTTGAATAGCATCTGAGGGAACAACAGTGACAGTAGCCAGAAAACTGTCTATTGCATTGGTTCTCTGGATGAGACACCCAGTAACCATGAATGGGAAGGTAAATGTCCTATATACTATAATGTGACTGAATGGCTGCTTGGAGTGTGTGAAATAATTGAAAGAGATCTTCTTAGCATGTATATTGACAGTTTTAATGTTGCACATCACACCGCAAGCATAGGTGCTGACTAAAAATAGGTTAATTTGAATGGATGAATAATCTGGCAAGGACCATAGGACAGCTCGGAATTCAACCTTACCCTGTATTCAGGAACAGGAGGCTGCTATGTAACCTCATTTGCCTGATGATGACCCATCTGGGGAAACATAAAGACTTCGTACTATGGGGGCCAAGCTTATTGTAGAAGGAAAGACAAAGGCTGTGAGGGAAGCAAATTGAACTAATCTATCTGGAGGATAATGACTATCAATAACACAGGGAAGTTAGCCAATGCATATTGCCAAGAGGATGACATTTTACACAGCCACTGTTACTGAATAGAAGAAAATGGAGCAGTGATAGTTTGCACCTCATGGCCAAATAGCTAAATAGTATATGTTCACCCCCATGAGATCAGTTCTGGCACAGTATCATAAAAGAGGATGATGGCATTGTGTGGAGCATCTTGCATATGTAACTACTGCAGAGGCCCCTGAGATCGCCAAAGCACCTAAGAAGGCATGCATTGAGTAGGGAAGTTAATCTGAAGCACAGGCAAAAGTGGGTCACTCTAGAAAGCTGAGCTTTAGAGAGAGCCAGATTAACTTTGGGCAAGGGAATTTTAGCCTCTGATGTGAGTTTCTTTGAGATGTCGTGGCTAGGTCTCTCTTGTGAATTAAAAGAGAGGACATAAATCATGAGTTACAAGTTTAATAGCAGGTCAGAGCCAATTAATATTACCTAGTAATGTCTGAAATTCAGATGAGATTTCAAAGTGATTAGTTTGAAACTGAATAACTTGCCTCACAGTACATCTTTGCTGGATGGTTTATCCCAAATATGTAAAAGTTGTTATGATTTGTAGGGGCCACAACTAGGCTAACAGTAAAAATGGCATTGTCTAATTAGATACATACTTATTGAAAAGTGGATGAAGTTTCATGTGACAGTATTATTTCATCCATATAGTGCATAAAATAAATAGATGAATAAACATGAAGGACTGACAAAATACCTTCAGCCACACACTTGGTATATAGTTGGAATACATATCACTTATTGTGGCAGAAAACACCATTGGATCTTGTACATAGGGTCCAGAAGATTGACAGAAGTTAAACTAAAGACAAAACTTTTCTTATTCTAAGGGTGAGGTGGAATAGCAAAAAGTCAGTCATTTAAATCAATCACCATGATAGAAAAATGCACAGGAGTAGGTATGGAACTGAGAAATCCTGGTTGAACTGCTCCCATAGGTTCGATGGTTTTATTAATGGCTCACAAATATTGTAATAATCCATTTTCCTGATGTATTTTTTATTATGATAATTGGGGTATTGCAGGGTTATTAGAGGATTATAGATATCCTGCCATCATTTGTTCATCAACCTGTGTATGAGTTGTTAGAAGATTCTCTTAAACAAGTGGCCAAAAATCAAACCAAACTGGGTCATCAGACATGCATTTTTTCTTGGACATCACCTGTGGGGTGAAAGAAGATATCATGGCCCCTGTGAAACTGGGAAGGACAATATCTTATGTAAAAGATGAAAGAGGCCACAAATAGGACCTTGATTGTTCCCACCTTGATTGTTTTCACCAAGCCCCTAAGTAGTAAGAAAACACAGTTTTTAAATCAGATGAGTCACCACAGAGTTAGAGCAAATCTCACTAATTGACACAGAGGAAAAAATCCTCAATAACATACTGACAAACAACACAGCAAATCATTTAGAAGATTAAATACCATGGCCAGTGGAAATTCTTTCAAGGAATTAGGGAGGCTTAACATGAAAATCAATAAATGTAATATACCATACCAATAGAGCAAGAGAAAAATCATATGAACATCTCAATTCATACAGAAAATTATTTTGATAAAGTCTAACACTCATTCATAATTTAAAAAAACAACCCTAGAGAAAATTATAATAGATTGTCTTTACTTCAATCCAGAAAAAGCCATCTATGATAAACCAACAGCCAACATCATACTAAGGGGAAAGACACTGAAAATTTCACTTTAAAATCAGGAACACAACAAGCAAGCCCACTATGACTACATGTAATTACTATTACTATATTTGTAGAAATATGAACTATCACAATTAGACAACAAAGCCATTTAAAAAGAATAAGGGTAGGAAAGGATGAAATGAAATAATCATTCTTAGCAGATTACATGATACTCCACATTGAAGAGGCCCCCAAAAATCCATCATCAGGCTACTAGACTTAATAAGCATAATAAGCAGTGCAGTTGGGTACAACCTCAACTCTCAAAGGTGAGTAGCATTCCTATACACAAACACAAACTGACTGAGAAAGATGTTAGGAAAAACACCCCCATCACAATAAAATCCAAAAAAGAAATACTTAGAAGTGAATCTAACAAAGTAAGTGAAAGTCTTATACATCAACAATTACCATACCCTAAAAAAGAAGTTGAAGAGGAATTCAGAAAATAGGAAGACATTCCTTTTGCATGGATAGTGAGAACCAACATTGTGAAAAAGGCCAAAGTTCTGAAATTGTTATACAGATTTAATGCAATCATGATCAAAATACCATTAGCATACCTCGCCAACTTAGAGAAAACATTCCTAGAATTCATCTGGAACAATAAGAGACCTAAAAAATCAAAAGAAATCCTGGGGCAAAAAGGCAAGTCAGGAGGCATCACAATCCATAACTTGATATTATAGTACAAAGCTGTTATAATAAAATCAGCATTGTACTGGAAATGTAATCAGACCTGTGAATTAATAGAACAGAAGAGAAGATGCAACTACAAATATACTCAGACATGTTACCTTTGACAAAAGGACCAATCCTGTTCCCTGGAAGAAAGTTAGCCTCTTTGGTAAGTGGAGTTGAAAAAATTGTCTTCTACATGTCAACAATTTGAAATAGAGCCATGCCTACTATTACACACTAATCTAAAGTCCTGATGGATTCAACGTCTAAATATTAAGACAGACACAATAAATCTACTGAAAGAGAAAGTAGGTGGAAAGCTTGATGACATAGGTAAAGGCAGAGAAATCATGAACCAAAACCAATCATCAAGGGAAATACTTCAAAGAATTGACAACTGAGATGTCATTTTGTTAGATACTAAAGAACACTTCTGCATTGCTGGTGCAAGTGTAGAATGGAACAACCACTTTAGAAGTCAATGTGGAGATTCCACAAAATACTAAAATCAGAGGGTCCATTTCATTCACATATTCTAATTCTGTGTATTTTTTCAGAAGAGATAAAGATATCATACTACAGAAATATATGTGCACCCATGTCTGTAGCTGCACAAATTGTAATAACCAAATCTTGGAAACAACCCAAATTCCCATCAACTCAGGAATGGATTAAATAAATGTGGTGTTGTTATAAAACAGATTACTACTGAATACCCACCCGAAAACCAACACTATTCCTTTATAGGTATATGCATAAAACTAGATCTCATATATATATCTTATCTTTGAAATGCCTGCCTGGGCCATAGGTATAATTAAATTTGAAAATAAAAAGAAAATGGAACAAAAACCAATACAATAAAACAATAAACTAATACAGGTCTTCATAGAAAGATGATAGACAATTAACAATGGCTACCACCCTCAAAATGAGATCTCCTACAGAGGCTATGTTGTATATTGTTATCCTGAATACATGATCAGAATACTGGCATTAGGCCTATAGTACTCGAAACACTAAACTCTAAAATATCCGCAATACACTGTATTCACCTCAACAGCTATCAATGCAGCCTGTGTTTCTATGGATGGGCTGTCATTTATGGTTGTAAGATGTGGAGGTTGGCTTTTCCTGTCTCCCAGCACATGTGCCAGAAGGGACCAGGATCTGCCCCTCCCTCCAGTGACTCACACATGGCACTGGCTCACAGGGAGGGCTTGCTTCTTGGTGACTTTTTAATTCTCTTCAGCCCCAGTTGGTGAATACTGATGACTCAGGAGAAAAGGCTGGCATTTTGCTGTCCCCTCAGATCTCCAGCACATGAGGCTGATTTGAAGAGAGAGAGCTTGCTTCTTGGTGCCTACTTTTTCTCTGTGAATGGCCCATAAAATGTCTTTGAATTAAAATTTCATCACCATAAATTTCTTTTCATATAAGAATTTATCAGTGTCACTTTTGGGCTAACATGAATTTACCTACAGAATTAACTGAATTCCTTTAGCATTCTTCATATGCTCATTCCTACCTTTTCCAAATGCCACCTTTGCTATGTATAGGCTTGCTGTATGTCATCATTAATATTTCAGGCTATTTCATGTACTATGCAGATCTCCATGATAATCTGCTCTTCATTAATTTAGAGAATTTATTATTCTATTACAGGTGAATTACATAGTCTTACTTGTTAATTCCATGATATACGTAGTCCATTTTTCCTTTCTAAATGACTTTCAATGGGTTTTACAAATTGAACGCTTTTCATAAAATCATAAATTATTTTAGTGATGACACATATGAAATCAACAAAGACAGAGATTTTAAAAATCAATCATCTTACTTCTCTTGGAAATGAAAAGGTTATATAATTATATGGTCTAATGCTTCACTAGATGCAGTGGGTTTCACTGCATCTAGTGAAGCAAGTAATGTTCAAAGGAAAAGTCAAGCAGAATGCCACTGTGGTGTTAACATTCAGTAGTACAAATAAATCTTCTTAATTCTGAAAGCAATGAAAATGTTAATGTGATAAAGATTATTGTAAAAACTATTCTTTATTTAGCATTGAAGAATACATGGAGAAATCAGTTCAGTTACACTGAGCAATATTGTGATGTTGAATGGCAGTGAAATTTTAGTAATGAGGATCACATTATAACCATATACTTAGCATTTTACACTGTGCAATATACATATCTTGTTTCATATTTGTAAAATTAATCAATGAACCAACAATTCTTCACAATCCTTAGCACAATCCTTCTTGCTGGCAGAACCAATATTCTTTTCCTTTACTTTTCTGAAAGACAAAAATTGACTTTCTGTCTTTCATTAATTGTAATGTAACCAATGTGATAATACCTCCTTATACTTTGCTGGTATCACTTTTAAAATCAAGTAAAAATGTCACAGTTTTCTCTTATAATGATAAATGCATATCCATGTATTTAGTAGCACAATTCAACAATAGGTCAATTTGAAAGCAACTTATATGTCCAACAACAGTGAATAAGTAAATAAAATATAGTATTCATACACAAGGATATCCTGCTCTGCAACAATGGAAGGTAAACTTGTGTCATTTGTAGGCAACTATATGCATCTTGAGACTATAATTGTAAATTAAATAAATTTTACACACATGTTAAGTATGACGTAGTTTCTCATACATCAGAAACCCAAGTTATAAAGAGCAAAATAAAAATAGATAATAGGGAGTAGATATATTACTCTCAAATAGGAACCAGAGCAATAGATGGAGCAGAGGAGGCTATTGGGAGGAAAGGGGGTAAAATAAAAAATTAAAATGTGTTAAAAAGTATGTTTCAACTTCATATTTAATTTTCTTTTCTTTTAAATTTAAAATATTTTTTAAATAATCAAAGGGATACCTTGGAGAAACCACAGTCAGCTGGGTCTCTCTCATCTCTACCAACAGAATCATATTGTGCCCACAATAATATTTATGAAGAGCAGCATTAGTCAAAATGTTCACACTTCTCACTACATAGAACAATACCACTGCAAATGTTATAAGATGGGATGAAAATGAACAATAACGTGAAACAGTACTGGGGAGAGTAAACCAGAAATAGTGCAGTAAATTAAAGAAAATTCATTTCACTCTTAATCACCCTTCCTGAGACTGAAATTTAGCAAACACTATGCAAAGCAGGAAGTGATATTGTAGTCATTAGAGGGAGTGAATTTGGTGCTTCGAAAGACTGTAACAGGAGGAAGAAGGATTTTTTTCTTTTTCTCTACTTCAAACTCTATGCAAAGTTATTTTCCCTGTCTCACAAGGCATCCCTCATGAATAAGTCAAACAATCATCTTTATGGAAAAACACAGAATGCTCATTAAATTAAAACATATATGAAATTATGCTTTAATTCATAATCTTTATTTCTCTCCTTCCCATCCTCCATTATAATAAGCTGATGATGTACACTTTTAGAATAATACTTGCATAGATTTAGTGTATAATATGATCCTTACAAACATGGTGAAATGATAAAAAACAAGCTAATGATCTTAATCATCTCTTTCAACATGGATCTTTTGGTGATGAGAAACCCCATAGCAGATATTGCACTGGCATGAAGGTTTGAAGAAGAAATATTTATATCTTAATGCAGAAAGTTAGAATCACTTGCACAGGACCAAGACTCAGATTTTATTAATATCCTCTCTGGAAATATATCTTATACCTTTCTGAAGCAGAGCACCTCCATCGAGGTCCCATGTCTGTAAGTTTCTGCCATGCCCTTATATTCTCAACATGAGAACAATGCCTTCATTATAGCAGTCACCAGAATAAAGTAAGACCACATCCAAACCATATGTTCCTGTATTGGACCCCAATCGTTAATGTCCACATCGTGATGCAAAAGAAATGTTTTTTTTTTTATTTAAAGAAAGAAAAACAAGACAAAACAGAAAAAAGGTTGTAAATAAAACAGAATTTCAAAGAAAATATTAACATTAAGAAATTGCCAGTTTATAATTTACAAATTATCTTCTTAGAAATAGTTGTTAAAGTTACAAAATCAAAGCATAAATGTTGACACTCAAACATTGACAGTGCAAAATATGCGTATGCTTCATCAGTAGTTACAACATCCAAACACTTTCAATGTTGCTCAAAGGTACAGGTTGAAGTGTGACTTGAGACTCATGACAGAATCCTACAGATGTGAGCCCCACTTCAACAATCAATGGTCTCTGCTTTGTGCTTCACAATCCTGTCATCACTCTCATTCAAAGATTGAAAGAGGCAGAGCCATGTAGAGATTTTCAGCAGAGGAAATGGAAACCTGCATTTTGCATCTCTAGAAAGAAAAATTCTTTGCAAGAATTTAGCTCACTCTCATAAACACCTGCCTGGCATGCAGAAAATCAAGAGTTTAACACCTAGCACACACACACAAAAAGGAAGATGCTTTAGAATACATTTTTTATTTTAAGAAAAAAAAAAAAAACAGAACACAACAAATAAGAAAAAACAATGCAACAAAGAAGACTTCCAAACAAGTGAACAGGAAATCAAAAATAGCTACCATAATGTTTCTCATTTCCTTTAAAATATCTGTCCATATCATCTCACACAATAAAATGAAATGAAACAAAGACAATATAAATTTTAAACACTAAAACCAATACATGACTTTAAGCAAGACATCAGGAAATGAACAATAGCTTCCATAATATGTCCCATTTGCATAAATACCTGACAATACCATCACACACAAGAAATTCAAATGGAACAAATCAGAAAAAATCAATCAAAACCACAGAATGTCAGCATTGTATGACTTCAAAGCAAGACAGAAGGAGATCAACAATGATTACCATAATATCTCTTAAGTGCTTTGAAATAGTCTACAGATTCATACACAGTAAATCAGAAAAAAAAGAAAATGAAAGCAAAATAATGAAAGCCTTAAGAGATTTCAAAACAAGACAATACATAATCACCATTGGATACTATAATGTTTCATTTTCTTCAAAATAGCTATTAATACCTCACACATAATAAAATAAAAAAGAAGAGCATAAAACCAATTAAATGAAAGGATGATAGCATTATATAACTTCAAAGCAAGATAACAGTCAAACAACAATTGTTACCATAATGCATCCTGTTGTCTTCAAAAGAGCTGCCCATACCATCAGACACATTATAATCTAACAAAACCAGACACAACAATACCAAATTTAAAGGAATTATGAAAGCTGTATGAAAGTTCAAGACAAGGCAATAAGAAATTAATAGTGGTTACCCTCTTCCCCTCCTGAAGTTTCCTCTCCATATCAATTTCATAATATCTATTGTGTTGTTTGAACCCACTAATTGTTTCAGTTTTTTTTTGTACTAGGGAGATAACTTAGTGATCTCTCTTATGAATTCACTGTTTTTTTTCCATGAACATAATCTCCAATGACATCCACTTACCTAACAAGCCTCCAAATGATCCTACTTTGTAGCTAGGTATTTTCCATAGTATGATAATACTACATCAGTCTCATCCATGTTGTAGTTGATGGGCAAGTTATTCTTCTTTTGTTCTAGTCTCCTGTCACATGGAACAATTATGTTCTCTCCTTTGATATTCTGTGTATAAATTTTGAGTTAAATGTGTTTCTTGTATACAGTATATTGATAGATTTTGTTTCTTTACCCAGTCTCCCTATGTTTGTTTTTGTAGTTGAATCAAGGCTATCTACATTAGTGGTTAAAACCAGCATGCATTGGTTTATTCCTGCCACGATATTCTCCTACTGTTTGTCCTTCATTTTACTTGTTCATTCATTTGCTTGTCCTGTTTGGTGACCCTACTCTGCTGCTATTCGTGCAAACATTGTCATCTTTATCTCTCTCTAGAATCTTCTTTAGCTTTCTCTTTAGGGTTGGTTTGGTGGTCATGAATTCCCTCAGTTATTCTTTCTCATGGAAGTATATTATTTTTCCATCAATTTTGAAACATAGTTTTTCAGGCTGTATCAATCAGGGCTGGAATTTGTTTTCTTTTAGGATTTGAAACACTTCACTCCACTCTCTTCTTGACTTGATGTTTTATGTTGAAAAGTCTGCTGTGATTGTGGTTGGCATTTCTTTATAGGTGATCCATTTCCTTTTTCTAACAGCTTTTAATATTATGTTTTTGTCTGAATTTCTAGGATCTTGATTATGCAGATTTACTTTACTTAGGAATAGTTGGAGTTCTATATGCTTCAGTTAGCTGAATGCCAGATTCTTTTCCCATGCTATGCAAATGTTCGGCTATTATTTGTGTAAATAGCCCTTTTACTTCATTTGTATTGAACCCTACTTCTTTACTTATACTTATAACTCTTCAATTATTTTTCATTGGTTCTTCTTGCAGTGATTGAATTGTTATACCCTGGTTCCTTGTTCTTTTAAGACACTTCCTTTCACAATCACTAGTTGTCTCCTCAGTCTCTTTCAAGCAGTTCTGCCAATATTTGAGCAGAATTTTAATTTTCTGGTTATCTCTTTGAATCTGTATATTGCATTGTAATTCCCTTCTTATTATTCATTCAAGGTTTCCATAATTTTCCTATGCTTTTCTGTTTATGTTTTCTATAGATATACTGAGCAAATATGTTTTATTTAGATATACTCAGCAATTATTTCGTTTTTGTTTTGAAGAGAATAAAATCAAACAAAACAAATCTCTAAAATAGAGTAAAATAAATCTCTAAAATTAGAGTACATTAAAAAAAGTGAAGATGGTACATGACTTTAAAATAAAATACAAAGTGGTCACTAATGCCTACCATAATGCTTCTTGATATCTTCAAAATAATTGCCCATACTCTCAGGCATAATAAAAATCAAACAAAATAGTGCCCAATAAAATCAAAATAACTAAACAATGGAAACAGCATAGGACTTCAAAAGAAGGTAACAGTAAAATCACAATGGGTATCACAGTGCATCTTATTATCTTCATAGTAATTGCCTATACCATCACACAGATACATTTAAACAAAACAAACTAGAATAAAATCAGTCAAAAAAAACCACAATGAAAACAATACATGGCTTCAAATCAAGCTAATAGGAAATCAAAAATTGCTACCATAAAATATTCTGTGGCCTTTGAAATAGCTATCCATGCCATCAAATATATTAAGATTAGATGAAGGGAAATGGAATTAAACCAAAATGCACAGAAAGATGAAAACAATACAGGTGTCATATCATGATAATAGATTAACAATGTCCACTGCCTTCCCTTTTTTAGACACTTGCTTCCTTCATTAAATACTCACAAGATTTATTGTACATTTTCCATGCCACTAACACCAATAGTTTTATCCTAGGGAGACAGCATGCTGTTCACCTATGTGACTCTGCAACATTTTACTACTGAACATAATCTCAAATTGTATCTGTTTATCTACAAGAGACTCAAGATTATCTTTCTTTATAGCTGCATAGTTTTCCATTGTAAAAAAGTGCCATGGCTTTCTAACCAGGCTACAGATGATGGACAATCTACTCCCACTTCTTTCTTGTTCCATGTCAAACTGAGCATTGTTTTCTTACATTTGCCTTTCAGGATATAGACCTACTTTCAGGTTAAATGTGATTCTTGTGTAAAATATATTGATGGAACATGCCTCCTGATTTAATCTAACTGTGTTTTATTGGTAAATTAAGGCCATCTAGATTAGTGATTATGGTCAACGTTTTCTGCCTCATCTCTGCCATGCTATTTTCCTGCCATTGGTTATGGCTACTTCCCCTTAATTCCAATGTCTGTCTCACTCAGTAAGCCTCCTCAGCCACTGTTGCTGAAAGCATTGGATTAATTTTTCTTTCTTTAGAATGTCCTTTAGTATTCTTTTGTAGGGTTGGTTTTGTGGTTGTGAATTCCATCAGTTGTTCTTTATTATGGAACTACTTTGTTTCTCCATTAATTTTAAAAAATAATTTTGAAGGGTACATCAATCTGTGCTGGAAGTTCATTTCTTTCAGGACTTGAAATACTTCAAGGTATTCTTGACTTGATGGTTTGTGTTGAGAAATCTGTCATGATTCTGATGGACTTTGCTTTACAGGTTATCTGTTTTTCTTTAATGACTTTTAATATTCTGTTCTCGTGTTGAATTTCTGGCATCGTGATTATTATATGTCTGGGTGTAGATTTACTTTGGTAATGGTTGCCTGGAGTCCTATATGCCACACTTATCTGGATATCATTTATTTTTCCTATGTTCAGGAAGTTCTGAATTATTTCTGTAAATATTCTTTGTATTTCATTTGTGTTTATATGTGCTTTTTTCACTCACATTTATTTTTTATAAATTATTCATCTTTGCACCAACTTTTAACCATTGAGTTGTTAATTGGTGGTTCCTTGTTATTGTTAAGTGTTCTTTCATTTTCCAATTGCAAGCTGCAAACCTGTCTTGCACATCTGAAAATCTATCTTGAATTACACTCCAGGGGCTTTGCCAACTTTCAGTGCAGTTTTTAATTTCCTGGAAATCTCATTGAATCTGTCTTTTTTATATTCTTCTTTTGAGATTTCACTTATTTTCTTATGCTCCTCTATTCTTCCATCTGTGTCTTATGCAGAAGAGTTTAGCAGTTCTATTATTATATTTTTCATTTCTTCTTTTCCCTGTGATAGTATTTCTGTTTTCATTTCACTTATAGCTTCATGAAATTGTTTCTTTGCCTCAGTTGCCATTACTTCATAAACTTCAGGAGTGCCTTCCAAAGTCTTCCATTTTAAAACTCCTAGACCAGAGCTACTTGGGTTGGAGTCGAAAGAATGCCTTTGGCTTCTTGTTGTTGTTGTTGTCACATTCCTTGTTTCTTCCAGACAATTCTGGTAGTGGCATCGCAGGCAATTCCTATATTGGCTACACTTTCTCTGAAGTGAGACTGATTTTTCTAGCAA
Source organism: Hydrochoerus hydrochaeris (assembly GCA_004027455.1). Lineage (NCBI taxonomy): Eukaryota > Metazoa > Chordata > Mammalia > Rodentia > Hydrochaeridae > Hydrochoerus > Hydrochoerus hydrochaeris. The sequence continues at coordinate 2,765 of PVLA01017830.1, read as the reverse complement.
GTGCTGGCCATGGATATCTGATGGTGCAAGGATGTCTGCTGCTTTTCTTAGCCTGCTTTGGCTCACTGGTGCCTACTGGAATGCATGTATGAGTGAGGCAGGCTGGCATCTCTCTACCAATCTGTATAACAGCAGGGAGCACTCACCATGTAGAACATGCATGGTGTACTAGGCTGATTGCCACCTCCTGGCCAATCAGGTTGTGAGAAATTTTGGGAAACCTCTGAAATGGCTGTTAGACTGTGCACAGGGGCAGAACTCAGTGTAAACAATTTCCATCAGTCTGCCCCCAGCTAGGAGTGGCTGTAGGAACCTGGGTGTCTTTCTGGTTCTGGGCCTGTCCTACCCAACTCCAAAATAGCTCCCAGCCAACTGCCCTCTCTGTAAGGCATACACACACCATCATCCAGTGCAGTTTGCCACATCCACTGCTCCCCTCTACCCCGATATGTTTTGCAGAGGGCTTTGGGCTTGCCAGCCACCACCATCACTGCGACTGTGCATCCCTGGATTTCAACAGTTCCTCTTACATGGGTCTGACTCCAGGGGACAGTGCTGTGGGCTAGTGCCTTCTTTTAAATTTTTCTTTTTTACCCTTTCTGTGGGCTTCATTTCTCACTTTATGTTCTTCCTTGGCTGAGGGGACACAATTCCTTCCTTCTTGTCTTCCCCATGATGCTATATTTCTGCATCAGCACGGTTTCTTTCAGATTGGCTGTTTTCTCTGTTGCCTACTTTTCCACAGTCTTCCTAGAAGTTTAGCAAATCCTTCATTATGCTTGTGATTTCTTTTTTTACCTAAGAAATTATTTATGATTTGATTACATTTATAATATCATGATGTTGTTTCTTTTTGTTGCTATCCTCTCAGATTTTAGATGTGTGCCTTCCATTTTCTTCAACAACAACATATCACAGAGTTGTTTTTTGTCAGCTGGAGGTCTGAGATTGAATTTTGCTCCTTTATCTTGACATTCTCCTTGTTCCCTCCCAACAGTCTGATTTTGGGGTCCCAGACACTTACAACGTTGGCTGCCCCTGTGTGTTTTTAGGGGAATGGGACAGACACCTGAGTTTCTCTGAGCCCTGGTACCTAGGGAGCTAGCAGTGTGTGGGGTGGATTTCTCTAGACCCATGCAGTTACACCAGGCCTTCCATGAGATTTAAGAGTGTGTGGTGGAGTTGCTTCTTCTCTCAGGTGCTGGTGTACACCTGAACTCCCTTGATGACATTGGGCACAGAGAGGTGCATTTCTATGATTCTCCCAGTGGGCATTGATTGCCCAAAGAAAGCAAGATTTTTGCAGGGTGGTTTATAGCTAAACAAGGCTAATCTGACTGCATCTCCCTGCTCACGCTGTTTTCCCACAGGAAGCAGGCCATCTGATATTGGCAGGCAGCAAGCAGAGGCAGATTGGCTGTGTCTCTTGGCACATGACTGCTACCCACAGAAGACAAATGTTTGGATGGTAGTGGCCAGAATGAAGAGATGGATCTGGCTGTATCTCTCTTCTTGTGCTGGCTGCTCACAACAAATAAGTGTTCCAATGGTGGTGACCAGCAAGCATAGGGAGCTCTGACTGGGTCTGCCTGCCTGAGCTGGCTGCCCACAGGATGATCTGCCTGCCTGTGCTGACTGCCCACAGAAAGCAAGCCTTCAAAATTTGATCTAATTATGAGTATTAACTGTTCTTTAACAAGAACTAATATAATAGTATAGTCATTTTATCTCTTTCTCTTTCTCTATGTCTCTCTCTCCCTCTACCTATCTATACAAAAGTATGACTTCTTCTTTTCCCCCTAATTCTTTCCTCCTTTCCTTATCTCCATTATTTTCTTCTTTGGGAAATTTCTTTTCCTTTTCTCTTTCTAGAGTATCTTTTAATACTCTTTGCAGTTTCGTTTTGGTTGTCATGAAATTATCATTTGCTCTTTGGCATGGAATTGTCTAATTTCTCCATCAATTTTCAAAGAAAAGTTTGCAATGTATATCAATCTGCATTCAAAGTTGTTTTCTTATAGGACTGTATATACTTGACTCTAAGGTATTCTGGATTTGAAGGTTTATGTTGAGTTGTAAGTTATTCCATTGAAAGTGATCTTGTTTTTTCTGACAGGTTTTAGTATTCTGGTGTAGTAATAAATTCCAGATATCTTAATTATTATGTATCTGAGTATTTATTTTATTTATGCCTAATTGGGGTTCTAAATGCCTGGTTTATCTAGATGTCAGATTTTTGTCAAGTTTGGAAAATTTTCTAGTATTATTTCTGTAAATGGACTTCATATGTCATTTGCACTGCTCTCCCTTCTTTTTCATAGACACCTATCAGTCTATATTGTTACTTTTTGCATTAACTTACAGCTCTTGAATTGTTTCCTGGTTCATTCATATTTTTAAGAGACCTTTTATTTCATGATCAGAAACATCCATCCTGTTTTTATGGTCTGAGAGTCTATCTTCCACTTCATTCAAGATTTTTTGCAATGCTTAAATTTTAATTGCTGAATATGCCTTAATATCTGTTTCATGTATTCTATTTTTGTATTATATTGCTCATTCAAGTTTTCCCTCATTTTCTTATATTCCTCTATTTTTTAAATGAAATATTCTTTACATACACTCACCATTTCTTTCATAATGTTTGTCATTTCTTATTTTTACCTGTGAGATTATTTATGTTCTGATTTTCTTTATAGCTTCATGGAGTTTTTTCATTACTTTATTTGCTATCATTTCAGAAAGTTCAGTTGTGTGATTTTGAA
>PVLA01017829.1:0-16155 GCA_004027455.1 Hydrochoerus hydrochaeris | reverse complement strand
CAAAGGCATGGATGAAGAACACCTGGATGAGGCAGGCATGGTATTCAATTTCAGGAGCGTGAGACCAGAGTATGGCCAGCATTTTAGGCTGGGTAGAGGAGGACAGGACCAGGTCAGATGTAGCCAGCATGGCTAGAAAGAGGTACATGGGCTCATGAATGGTGTTGTCAGTTCTGATTACATGTAGGATGGTGATATTACCAACAACAGCCACCACATACATGAAACAGAATAGAAATGCTATCCAAGACTGGGATTTTCCAGGCCTGGAATTCCTAGCAGAATGAAGGACATTGGATGAGTGGAGCTGTTTTTGATGAGAGCATGGATGGATGGCTATTATGTTCTCTGTTTCTAACACAAACTTTTCTCTGCAGAAGATAGCATCAAAATAATTTAGACATTTTTATTTATGAATCTTTTGAATCTATGATTTATAAAATCTTTTGATTAAATGATAAACCAAATTAAAGTAATTCATTTTAATGCTGCCTATGGTCATGGACTCTTCTCCATGTCCTTGGAATAAAGGGTACTTTTTACTTAAAAACAAACAAACAGACAAACAAACAAACTTTTAAATTGTTATGGCGCTGGAGGGAAAGGGTGTGTGCGTTAGAAGACCTGGCATCTGCAAGGCGCTCGGAGTAAGGGGCGAAGGGACTGGAAGGAGGGGAGCTGGGTGGAGTCGGGCGAGTTGCAGAGCTGTGAGCTAGCCTACCATTGTCAGCGCCCCCCGCGCCCCGCCCCTCTCCCCGTCCCCGCGCGCCCCGCCCCCAACCCCGCGCCCCGCCCCCTGACGCCCCTCCTCGCGCTTGCACGGGCTGAGCTGCGAGGTCTCCTCGGCGAATGGGCATGTGGCCGGCGGGTGGGCGTGTGGCCGGCGGGACGGTCCCGCAGCTGAACTGCCTGCTTCTCTTTCTTCCCGGCGTCCGGAGCTGCGACTTACAAGAGGAGCGCAGGGGTCTCGCCGGGCTTCAGCAGCTTTTCGCGGCTCCGCTCGCCTCGCGCCCTTCCCCGCGCGCCGGGGCTTCCGGGGTCTTTGGGGGTCTCCAGAGACCGGGAGGAGGGCGACCGCGCTCGGAACCGCCGGACCCCCCTGCGCGGCCGCCCCGCCCCGGCTCCGCGTCGGTGCCTGGGGAGCGAGGGGAGGAGGGAAGGCCCCACCTTTCCTTCTTTTCCTTTCTAGAGCCTTTCTGGAAACGTTAAACCAGTCAGGGCTTTTTGAAATCTTTGACAAACGGTTGGGAGGTGTGTGAAAGTTTAAATGCGGTCCTTGTAGGCTGTGTGGCTTTCAGGTCCCCCAGCTCCGAAGCTGGTACCCTTTTTAAGGATGCTGAAGAGGCAGAAGGCAGGAATTTTCTAAAAGTTGTATTGATACACACACTTGCACAAGCATGTGCTAGTCACACACATAAACTATAAACACTAGCGAAAAACACAATATGGCTCACAGCTACACTGTCTAGTGTGGTAATCTCTAAACTCCGAACCCAGTCGAATGAGGTCACTAGCAGGATGCCAACTCTCTAGTAAAAATTGGAGTGAAACAGGAAGTAATTGGGGAGACTGGTGGTGAAATACTGTCCTCAGAATCAGCAGTGGCGGAAGCTAAGCTGAACATACTGCCTTGTAGATAGGTTGAAATTGTGTTCACTACATTTTACCTTTAAAAATAACCAAAAAGTAGCAGTAGTTTTCCTACTCTATGGCTGTATTTACATTTCATAAAATTATCAGAGACCTCATTCCCACAAAAAAAGGATGCTAATCATTTTAAAATTTCACATTTGTGACATTCAGAAGGATGCAGAATGTTACAAACTTCAAGTGGAATTATTTTTTCAAAATTAACCTTTTTTTTAAAGGTCAGGTCTACTAAGGGGAGTATATCCTGACAGACACTGTCGCAGTGAGTTTTCATTTTCCATTCTTTGCAACTAACAAGTAGTTGTTCCAACTTTACCATATTTCCTTTCTCTATTAAGTCTCTGGAACAAAATTGCAAGACAGGAAGGCAGGGTGGATTAAAGGGTCAGAGCAATTTATATAGTAATATGAAATTATCTTTGATTCTAAAACAGCTACCATGAACACTAGGGCTTGAGTATAACTGATAGATCAATTGTATACTTGTAATTGAATATATTGTCTTCAGTATATGTGTCTTCCTAGATTAGAGATCAGCAAACTTTTTCTGCAAAAGGTCAGTTCGTACATATTTTTGACTTTATGGGGCACAAATACCTTATTGCAACTTATCAATTTAAGTGTTGTAGTCCCAAAGCAGCCATAATCAATCCATAAAGGCATGTAAGTGGCTGTATTTCCCTAAGGCTTTATTTACCATAACAAGCTTAAACTGGCTTGGTCTATGGCCTATAATTTATCAAAGGATATCCTAGATTGTAATGTTTCATGGTGTCAATTGTGAACTTTACGCTTTCCCTTTATCTCTGTACTTGGAACGGAGAAGATGTTTAATAAGCATTTGTTTTCTAAGATTAACCTGTGGCAATATACTTAACTAACTGACTTACTATATCCTAACATGTCCCAACAGGGCCCTTTTAACCCTAATTTAAGTCATGCATACAATCATGTCCCTTTCTCATAGTATCAGCTGGCAGCTGTAATAAATTCTTACATGTGCTGTCTGGTGTGCACCTGCCTTATATGGGTTTTCTCCATTCCTTTTCAAAAATCTTTATTGTATTAGTACATGTTTGCATTGCATAATGATTATATTCATCATAGAAATTTGGTGCATGTAAATGACACATTTTCTTTCTTTTTTCATCTCCTTTCCTTCTCTTCTACCCCTCCTCTCGGTCCTCTTCCCTTATACAAAAGGTCTATCACTCTGTTTCCCATCATCTTTTATTTTACCCTTTAATTTATTTATGTTTGGGGTTTGCTAAATTCTTTAATTCCTGTGATGACTGGAACCTGCTTCAGAATCAGTGGCACCCATATAACTTGCTTTTTATTCAGCACTTAAATCTCAGTTGTTCTATGCTTCAGTTTGGAAGCCTGTGTTCTTAACTTGTTCATAACGAGAATCACTAAGCAACAAGATATACTTTCTTAAATCATCTCTGGCAACTCACAAATGTTTCATTTTACTATACTGAGTGACTTCTGAAAAGAATTTCTTCAAAATTCCAAATATGTCTAGCCTCTTTCTAATTGTCCCCAGAATTACAATGATATTAAAGAAGGGCTCCGTCCTACATAGGTGATAGCTATAGGGCTGCTTAAAACGAATCTAAAGTACATGGAGAATTTTTTTAAAAAGATGTTGTGTTTTGTCTCCTTTTGCCAGGCCCTATTTTTCCAAAATGTGCTATGTTTTCTACTTAAGACTGAATCTTCTCCTTTATATGACTCTGATACTATGTCATTCTTACTTGCTGTGAACCCAGTCACCAAAGCCTCACAGCCACTTGGAAAAATGCACTTTGACATTTTCATTTCGGTAGAAGATTCCAGTAGAAGAGGTACTGATTAAAGTAAAATTCTACAATGTTTATAATAATCCCTGACTAATTGTGCAAGGGATTGCTATTATTTTGAGATACAAATTATTGGCTTTTAAAGTTGTTTTTAACTCATGCGAATCCTCTCATCTCCAATTGATCAAGAGAATAATAGAGGTCAGAGTAATTAAATGATATGGTCATCATTGCACACTAAATTTGTGTCAGGAGCCAGAGATTCTGGTAGGACACATATTTGCAGAACTGAGTGTGGTTGGGAATCCTATACTGCATAGGTTAACCAGAGATGTATACGCTATCATTACAAAAAGGAGCTGTTAAAGAGGCATTGACTTACAACCAGGTCTGACTTTGGATTAGAGCCCTTGCTGTTTCACTGAACTGGAAGCTCCTGGTGTCCCTGAGGATAAATCTTTCCTGGCTTTTATCCATGAGACTCACCTGTTCTACCATACCCTCTCTGGGGTGTGGTAACTCTCCCTTCATCCATGTTTCTGCCAACTACTTTGCTCAGATTCTTTCAAAAATTCCTTTCCTCTTTTCCTCTCCATTCACATCCAAGCCTTAACATTGGATTTTCACAGGAAAGAGTTCCCCCATTAAGAGAGGTAGCACAGCATTTCTCATTCATTTCTATGGCTCATATATCCTGTTCTCAAAATTTTTTTTTCTTGAGTAAACTTTGGAAGAGCAGAGTAGCAGTCAAGTCTAGAGCTGGAAATGCGGCTATTGGTTCCTCTGTTTTTGTTCAATCCTATTGTCTCATGGATTCAAGGACCCTCATTCTCAGAAATTTCTTACCATTTTTACTTCATAAACAAGACTCCAAGTCATGAGAAGCAGACAGAAATTAGACAAATGATTCATTATTTTTATCCAGTGTGATGTTTTCAATATGGAATTCAATTTATCAGGTTGCCTTTGAATTTGAATTTAAGGGCTATTATTTTTATGAGGAGTAGAGAGACTAATTCCCTAAGTGATAGGGAAAAGACCAATATAATTTTACATTTTGATTCACATTCCTTCCTCTTCTACTGTACTATTCAAAGTTTTATTTTTTCTCTAGTCTGGAAATAGAACTTGCATGAGCATAGCCCATACTGAAAGATGAAATTAAGATGACTCTTTCTTTAACATCAGGGGAGAGAGTGACTTCACTTTCAACTTTTGACTTAATTGTTTACTGTTCCTCCAAATAAAGTCTAATGTGTAAAATAACTATGTAGTTTTGGTTTGAGGAAATTTAGTTAAAAGGACTATGATCTCATAGAGAGTAGAACTCAGCTTTCATTTGTGGACTTGGTTTTGAATCTAGCCACGGTACTAGCATGTTCTGCTGGACCTCCCTTACTCCATCTATTATGTGGATATAGTTCTGTTTCAGTGTTCCTTTTGTTGCCCAAGTCTTTGCAGGGATAAATGGCAAAATGTTCTCAGATCTTGTTAAAAATAGTCTCAGGGACATTTAGATTGTTTATTGTTTTAGGATGCCTAATATTGGAGCAGGGTGGGTTCAGATGCGTCCTTCTTCCTGGAGGAATTGTGCATTAAGGCAATTTGCCTACCTTTCTAAGTCTTCCTGAAGGACCAGAGAGTTTCAGTTTTCTTCTCAACTCAGAGCAAAGTGTAGTGCATGGATCTCTACACCTGGAGCCCCCGTGGAGTCAGGGCTTTCTGCACAGTGTATCATCTTGACTTCTAGCTTCTTGGAGATTCTGCAAAGAGAAGACATTCCTGAGGCACAGGAATAACTCACTCTGAAGTCTGCTTTATCTTTTACCAAGTATTAACATCAACTGTTCTAAAAAAGCCTTGACATGGCAGAGATCTCAGATCAATGTCTATTTAAAGGGATAAGCATGGACTGTCCTTTCCCTAAAGCTTTAGTTCTCTCCTTCCTCCTAATCCCTTCTGTCCCATATTCTCATTGCCTTCCTCAATGAGGTGGGACACATTTAACTCCTAACTTTCCTTTCACCTCTGTGTTCATGAATGTAAAGGCAGAGCATCAAACGTGTGCAACAAGACGTGCTGTTGGGATAAGCTAGGCATCAGCAATTTATATCTGCACTTTTGTTAATTTAAGGATGTGCATTAACAGTCAAAGGAAGATTTTGTGCAATTTGAAACTGTCTATATTTCATGTATATTGATGTATCTGAGATATATTATTAAACATGGATATCAGGGACTGGATTTGCATGTATTTGTAAAAGTTGCTTATATGTCAATGTATGAATAATTATTTGCTTTAATTTGTATGATTAGTGTGATGCAATCATTCTGAATGCCCTGTCACTGAGCTCATATGCCTTGTGGTCACATGCATAACTACATAGCTGACATTGTAAAATGACATATCAGTGTGCATAGTTATGAATACACATGCAAAAGTAGTATGTGCTTGATGAGGGAGTTGGCAACCTTTTGGTGTCTCAGTATGTGCTGAGGTAGTTACAGTTCCAAAACCTCGCATTTCTGAATGGGGGATTATTCAGAGAGGGAAAATTCTGATTAAGATTCTCTTGTTAAAACCTTCTAAGTCAAGCTGAACATATATTGTAATTCTTTTCTTTCTGTCCATTTAAGGGCCTGGATGGTATTTTCTTATTTATTTTGTAAACTCCCCATGATCTTTTAAAATCATTTTGATGAGATGTTAAAAATGGAGACAACTTGAGACTATCCTCATTAGTGAAGTAAATAAGAATCATATTTATAAATATCATATTGTGTCTCTAGTGTAAAAAGTAAATAAGAACTACAAGAGTAATAAAACCAAAATGTGTAATTGCTATTGTAAAAAAGAGAGGAAAAGAAAGTGCTCTAAAGGATATAACTGCATGTATGTTTGACTGTGTAAAATAGATGACCATATTGCTGAATCTTTGTTGGATCTTTGAGCAGAACTGTTTGTAGTCTGACTGATTGAATATTTACTATGTACCCTTTAACTTTGTAACTTGAGCAACTACATCCAGGATGACAGTATGTAATTTATAAATTACTGATTTCTTAATGAGGCTTTTTCTCATTCTCCTTTTTCTTTCTTTCTTTTAGAATTCTGTATTGTTGCTATCCTTTTTTCTGTTTAAATAAAATTTTAAAAATGTATAATTGCTATTGTAAAAAAAGGAAATAGGCAGCACTATAAAAGATATAGCTGCATGTATGTTTAGATGTGTGGGATTGATGACCGTATTTCTAGGTTCTTGTGGAATTGTTGAACAGATCTGTTTGCACTCTCACTGCTTTAGTGTCCACTTTGTGTGCTTTACTCCTGTGAATTGAAGAACTATTTCTAAAAGAACAATATGTAATGTATCAACTAGTGATTTCTTACTGTTTATCTTCTTTTCTTGAAATTCTGTAATATTTCTACCTTTTTCCTGTTTTTTTCTCTTTAAATAAAAAAAGAAAAGAAGATAAAAACATTAAAAACAGAAAGAAAAATTAATTTTCAGAATGAGGAGTTGTCAGTCTTCAGGAGAAATGCCTCACAAAATACAAAGCATCCACATAAATTTTTCTTAAGGGCAATAAACATTGCCAAATACATATCACTATGCTTATGTTCCATTGTGATAATCATACTCACAAAGTGTGTGGTTTAATTTGTATTAGCAAAATAAAATCGAGGCTATTATTTCTATGAGGAGTAGAGAGAATAAGGGAATACTCAGAATTTTATAATTTTGCAGAATAAGCTGACATTATATATTGAAATTTTGTTTTTAATCTCTGATTGAATTTTCTCCCTTTGTTTATTTAGAGTATGTAAAGTTCTCTGCATAGTGAAAACAGGAAAGGTCAACCAATCACTTCTACTTCTAGTTTCTTGACCTTCTTTTTTTTTTTTTTTTTGGTACCAGGGATCTAACTCATGATTTTGCGCTTGCCAGGCAGGCACTTACACCACTGAGCTAAATCCCTGGCCCTCTACTTCTAGTTTCATATTCCAAAGAAATGCTTTACATAGAGTCCACCAAAAATGTATACATCTGGAAAAGAAAAATATATAAATATTTTAATATTAAAGTTATTAAGACAGCATATTTATGTTACTTTTGGCATTTACAATCATAAGATGTGCTCAAAAGTGAAGGCCATTAGCTTTATCTGTACTGTGAACTGCTGAAGTATGTATATCTTTTTTTGGTGGACTCTCTATACCACTAAAATGTCTAAAAATATTTAAACTCTATATTTCATGCAGATAAAATATAAAAATATCCCAAATATCCATCAATTAGAAAGTAAGCAAACATCACTACATTTATCCAGTACAATGAAACTCATCAAGAATAAAAAAGAAAATTACATGTAGAAATAGTGTTGTGGAATTTTATAGCATCAACAATAAAGTTCAGAATCTAGAGATCAAAATAAAGCGGAAGAGATGACCTACAAAGACAGGTTGATAAGATGAATTTTATTCTTTTAGGCTCAATTGTGCATCAGTGAGAGTTTTCTAAAAGCTTCTACATGCAAGGTTAGTCTAAAACTTATTAAACTATACCTACACACCTTTATGGTTTAGTCTAATACAGTGGACAATACTATTCCTTCCATAGCCAGCAAGAAAAGCCAGGAGTTTTAACCACTGTATTAAAATAAGAGAAGAAATTGCTCAGACATAAATATTTTAAACATAATAATTGCATAAACTGTCATTCTATTAAATATAATAAAGAAGAAAAAGACTATAGACAAATAGAAATACAAAAATTACTTATGCACATGTCCTTGAATTAAAGTGGACTATGTGCTTCAGTAAATGAAAAAAATCTGAAATAAATTTCACATTTGATAATAAAATATAAATTAAATTTGCTCAGATATAATACTGATTAAAATAATCACAGAAACGAATCCATCTAAGATGCCATGAATAAAAGTATATATCAGAACCTTGTATAGAACACAGCCTCAGAGATGCAGTGATGGCAGAAACTCAGAACTCATGCACCACTCCAGTCTTAATGGACCAGAATTTTATTTTTAATAAAATCTGAAGGATATAAGTATACCCATCATATTTTTCCCTTATTTATTATAAGCAAATTACCATAAATCATTAGTAAATTATAAAGAAAGCTTGTCCCTTATCCTGCTAAAATACAAAACAAAGAATAATTTGAATTCCAGAAAAAAACATAAAAATTGCCCCCCCAAAACATGATCTAAAATAAATTTTAAAAATTATTACAGCCATGAGCCACTGCATCAAAATAAAAAGAAATAATTTTCTTCTGATGAATGTTACCTTTTCTATAGTGATGTCTTGATTACTTTTCTGTAGTTGCTGAGACAAAATACTGGACACTCAAAATTAAGGAAGAAAAGGTTTATTTAGCTCACAGTTTCTAGAGGTTTCCATCTATAATCTGCTGACTCCAAAGCAGGGTGGCTTGGTACAGGGGCAACACTTCAAGGCTGCAGAAAACAAAGAAACAAGAGCCAAAGTTGGGGAACAGCAAGCCCCTTTTCCTCGCTTATATTGTACACAGGCCACTCCCCTCCCCCAGGCTGAGTGTAGCTCTCAGAAAATCTCCCTGCCCTCCTCTTGCACAGGATGAGGATGTATACAAAATGAGGATCCTGGCTCCCTGCTGAGTCATTTAGCTTAGTGAAACTTCTCAACTTCTCAAGTTGACACAAATGCATTAACCATAACAAGTGAAATGATTTAGTGATACAGAATTATGTGTCATTCTTTTTTTTCAGTCCTGCCATATATTCTGTACCAAAAATATTTAATCGTATTTCAAGATTTACTTACTTTTCAAATTGGAATGTCCTAAAAATAATCAGAAATCATAGCTTTAAGGCTCTATAACAATTTATACATCTTATCTAGGGACTTATCTAGGGAAACATTGATATAGGAGAAATTTTACTCCCAACCTGTTAGATGTCAGATAAGTCCAGTATCTATCCCCCAAAAGTTGAACAATGAACTTTAAGAAACAATGGAGGCTAAGAATAACAAGAGTTATTGAGAGATAGCTCCTGAGACACATAAGGAGTCTCAAAAGTGGGTTGTCACCAAGCCCTATGTCAGAGGTAATTCATACATCAGAGTCACAAAGTGGGTACAACACGGGTCAAACTATAATCAACCAATAGGATTACAAGTATAGCTGCTTAGCTAATATTGCTCCAACAAGGAAGCAAGTCACATAGCAAGGGTACATGATAAAAAGGCATTTTGGGGAATGAATGGGTCTGGATGCTCTAGTCATTCACCTGAGTAATTGGATCCTGATGTTCTGGTCACTCACCTGGGTACTGATGTCTAACTGGACTTTACTGGTCCAAGTGATACCAACCACAGTGCAATCTCAAGTTATTATTTATCTCTCAGGAAGGCATGTAGCCCTAGTATTTCCATCTTTGTCTTTAGGCCATGAACAGATGTACCTCCAGCCACAGTTCCAGTGTGTTTTCTCATCTTTTGTCCTGACTTTCTTCAGCACCAGTCCCTGTCTGACCGCCTATCAATTTCTATCTAACTTAGCTGCCTATGATAGTATTATGCTATATGAGTCTGAATTTAGGAAAGGAAGGAGGAGAGTAGAAAGGGAGAACAAGTTAATTTATTCCCCGGATATCATGTATGAGGACATGGACTTTAAATTTAGTGAAAATTAAAAGAGAGTGCTCAATATCATTAGCTATAAAGGAAATATAAATCAAAACTACAACAAGATTTTTTTTTAACTGTTAATAAAAACTCAAAAAGTAATAAAGTGTTGCAGGGGTGTAGAGAAAAAGGAACTCTTTTAGCTGCAGATGTGACTGCAGATCAGTATAGCCATTCTGATGAACAGATGGAATTTCCTCAGAAAACTAAAAGTAGCTTTGCCATAATGACCCAGCTTTGTAGTTCTGGGTTGCAATGTGAAATCAGCCGGCCAGAGAGAATGCTTGCATGCCTGTGTTTACTGTGACACTATTCACAGCAGCTAAAACAACACACTCTGTCTCACATGTGGTAACCAAAAATGTGAATTTGTATGCAGGATAAATGATGACTAGAGGCTGAGAAATGTGAAGATGTGAGTGGATAAATCAAGCCATAAAACAAAATTAGAAGTAAGTCTGAGTGATGCACAGCAGTGAGATGACTCTCATTCCTAATAATCTTGTATGTATTTAAGGACCATCTGCAAAAGAGAAGATAAAGACTCCAAACAAGAAGAAATTTCTAAGGATAGGGTACTGTCTTAATAATTTAATCATCTTAATAGTTTAATGTATTGATCACTATGTGTCCTACACATTTAAGTGGCATACTAAATGTGAAATTAATTGAGAAATTTAGAAAGTACTATAAAGAAAACAATTCAAATGGATATATAAATGTAGCTTTGACTTGCTTCAGCCAAGTGTGAGTAGCTGCCCCAGAAATTCTAGTTGTCACAATTAATGTGGAGTCTCAAGGGTCTCTTGCCAACAGGGCAAGGTTGCATGCTGGATTCCCCATTAAGGGCCAGGTCTATGAACCTGCAACACACGTACTCTCTGGGCTGGAAGTGGAAAGGGCACCTCTCTCTCTCTGTTGAGAGCCAGGTAAGAAACTAGGATCACAAAATGAAGCCCAAAACACAGACTGTTCAAGGCTAAACTAGAAGGAAGTGATCCAGCAGATAAATGAGAGGAAAGAGGAAGTGGAGACCCAAGTGCTTAGAGGAAAAAGATTGCAAAACAGAGGCAGAGAGCAGAAGTATTGGGAAAAGACATTCAGAGCAACTGGCTCAAACTGAAGACTGTGGGAAGTGAGATATCACCGTGGGATTTACAACAAATATTTATTTCCTGAAGAAAATTTCAAAGCCAGTTATGTCAAGGAAATGGGAGTAGAATTTTTATGATTCTATAGGGTCCTAAATGTGACACAGTGTATATTTCCTTTCTGCTCCACCTATCTTTTAAATCTGGATGGTTTATAGATCTTATTAGTAAGTAAGCATGGTGAGCTCTTTCATTTGGAATCATTTCTACCTTCTTTCAGATTCTCATGTTTTGAGTTCTTTTGTGGCTGTTCAAAAGATATAGAAAGTTATTCATTTAGAAAGATATACTTCAAGTATATCTTGACATTTTTACTATCATAGAAACAGCTGGAAATAGGCAGATGAGGGATATTCTATAGTGCAAGGTTTACATGTGATGGCACCACAGATAGCAGTGTGTTACCATGTCCTGACCTCTAGGGAATGAAAGAAGACTTCAGTCTTCATGATGGTTATTATACCTGACCATAATAATAACCATACCACCCAGTATTTACCACTTTTTCTATGATTAAAGCTTCTTCAGGCCACAGAAATCTATAGTTAGTGTTGTTGCTTAAAGTTTCTAACTCTCATACCATCAAGAAAATCCAGAACATCACTAAAAGCATGATAGATACACAATCTGATTTACTTCAGATGCAAGGACACCATCTTCAAGTGTCTGGGGCTTTTCACATGGGTTGAGATCTAGGTTTCATATTTTAAGTGGTTCCTAAGGGATTGTAAGGTGTCGGCATGATTCATGAGTGCCAATCCAGTCTATCCTTTATATTGAGTCTTTTTTTAAGTAAACATGGGCATGCTATACTCAGAGTTCATAAATATATTCTGAAGCAAATAGACAAGATTGGAACCCAAATATGTGGATCTTGCTTCACCACCAAAATGGAGAAGATGCTGACTTCTGGAGGACATTTGTTCACCTTGTTACTTTTAATTTTGTTTACCTGTACCTTTTACAATCAATAGCATTTGTTATTTTTACAGACATTTTACATAATGGCTTTAATCCTTAGTAAGCCATAAATGTATTTCCTTTCTTAACTCATATTATCATGAGGTATATATTTGCCTTGAAATTTGCAATTTAAATACAATGTATAAAATAGGAATGTTTATATAGTTTCAAAAAATTTTAGAGGGCTTGGAGGTATATCTCAGTTGTATAGCATGTGCTGATGTGCCGAGCACGCATGAATGTATGAGGCCTGGAGTTCAGTCTCTGGCACAAAAAAAAAAAAAAAAATCCTCCTTACAGTGTGATATTTTCAATAATTTAAAATTGTATTTTGATATATCAAAGGATATGTTACACTCTTTTGTTGTTCTCAATAGTAAATGTTTATAGTATGTTCTTAGTATGTATTTTATGATCCATTTGTCACTATAAAAATTTCCCTAGTGCTACTGAGTGATAATGTATCATGTAATTGGAAATTCACATCTGTTCACTATGGTTGATTCCTATAGCCAGCAAAGGAATTAAGAAAGTGCTTTCTTATATTACTCGATAAAGTTTTGCAGACCTACATCGACTATTTAACATAAACTTCTTGTTATACTTTACATTTTATTCTTTGTGAATATAATGAAAAAATATTTTTTTAGTAAAATTTTCTCAGTGATGATGTTTTCAAACAAGAACATCTATTGATTTTTGGTATTTACCTGTCTCATTACTCAGGTAAATTAACCTTAGAACTTAAAGCCAATTCTTTTGGGTTATCCTCTAGCAAAAAAGGCAATTACAGTGTAGATATACTATTCGTTTTTTAAAAAATTGTTTTTCTCTTGTACTTTTTAAACTTGATAATATCATTGAATAGCAGTTGTGACAGTAGATGTGGTGTGGTGTTGCTCATTTTAATGGATTGCTAATAAATATGTTGTATTTGAATTTATGGAAGGCACTCCATTAGGAAGAATTCTTTTTAAGTATTAGTAATTTTATCTCAAATTTTTATTCAATGTTATGAATTTTTCCTCCCTTAAGAAAATCATATTTTTCTCCTAAAATCTCATTAGCATAATCACTCCATTCTTTGATTTCTTAATATAAATATTTTCACTTTAAGAAAAAGTCTGCAGTATAAAAATGCAATTTTAGAAGCTTGTCATCTCACTACTAAGTGATTTATTATATTTATAAATGTCTTCATAAGTAGTTAGATGACACTTTCTGTTTCAGATGTTTTAGATGAATTTTCCATTTTTCTCCATGCTTTAGGATAGGGTTTTCCAGCTGTGGCATTATGGATAGTTGGGGCTGGATAGTTAGTTCTTTGGTGTGAAGGGCCGAGCAATTCCTCACTGTGAAGGGCGTTTTGCGCGTGTTAGAGTATTTGGCAACATCCTGATCCCTACGGTCTAGATGTCAGCAAATCTTCTCCAGCTACAACAACTCAGAGTGTCTCCAGGTGTTACCGAATGGCCCTGGGGGGACAAAATCCCTTGTCTTCTGCGCTAGATGATTTTGTAAAAGAGAGAAACACATTTTTCTTTTTTCCTTTTTCTAGCATTCTTAGACTGAAGATAATGTTGTTTTCCATATTTTTACCAAGATAATCTTTGGTAAGAGAGCTCATGCTTTTGGCTCCACTTTATGTCAATCTCACCATCATGGACCAGCTGTGGGTCCACTGGATTAACAGTGGTGCTGAGGCTAACAGATATCCATACAAGGGTGTATTCTGCCTGGTTCTTCATGTCCTCCGTCAAAGAGGGTACTGCTGGTAAGTATTAGCAGCCTGTTGTCTGCATTTTCTTAGGAGAGCCCCTGATTGACAGACAGCAATAAAGCAAGTGTGGTTGTTTTTTCTGGAGGTTAACAATTAATTCTAGGTAACAATTAATTCTAAGAAGGATTTACTAAAGCTAAAAAAAGTATGAGAATATAGGTAAGATGTGGATTGCCGCCCTGGTGCCAGAGTAGACTGGTTGAAGAAGCTGCAGAATTTGGAGGCTTTCTACACTTGGTTTGGAATAAGGCAGCCCGAGTCTGGCATGTGTCCTGGAGGCTCACCTTAAGTATCCGAGGGGAACTGTTTGTTTTCTAATAAAAATACTGCAACTTGTAGAGATCATCCCTATGTCTTTTGGGAGGCTGGAGGCAAAAAATATTTCATGGATGATACAATTTAAGGGATTAAGCTACATTTGTGGGAGTGTCATGGCTGAAAAAATTAGTAGTCTGTGTGTAAGATAGAGGTACGTTTTTGTAGTTTCATGATAAATGCAGTTGAAAAAACCCCAATCTCTTCAGTTACATGAGGTAGTTTGGAAGCTGGTCAAGAACAGCCTGCGACATGGCACTTTGACAAGGGTTCATTTTGAGGAGCTTATGGAAGGGGATGGAAGTCCTATTATGTGTTTCTCTTTGCATATATCCCATTCCCCTGAGGACAGGTTTCTCCCTCAGGGCTTTTCTATTGCAGAGCTCCTAAAAGGAGTGTTACCCAAGGCATCTATGTTATTAACATTAGGAACATGAGCAAATACTATACCAGTCCAAGTAGCATAAATTACAGTATTTTTGTTAGACTAGAAGACTAGCATAGAGGTCTTACATAAATACTATAAAGCATCTGTTTAGTTGGGCTCTACATTTTTTTCTTGCAGAGAAAAAGTTATATTATTTCTGGTCAACTAAGATTGAGCTCTGTCAAATTTGTTTCACAATTCAGAGATAATTTTTGTCTATTTTTTAAATTTATTTCATGACTCAGAGATAATTTTTGTCTATTTTTTCGAATGTCGCTTTAGATCTCACAGCAGCTAAACAGAGACCTATCTGTGATGTTTCCTCCCAATACTTCAGAGGTTGAAGTTACCACATTTCTGGTGATTGGGATCCCAGGGCTTGAACATATGCATGTTTGGATCTCCATCCCTATCTGCCTCATGTACCTCATGGCCATCCTGGGAAACTGCCCCATCCTCTCTGTCATCAGAGCAGAGACTTCCCTACCAAGCCCATATACTCCTTCCTCTCCATGCTGGCCCTGTCTGACCTGGGCCTGTCTTTCTCCTCTATCCCTACTATGCCAAGAATCTTCTTGTTCAATGCTATGGGAATTTCCGCTGATGCATGCATTGCCCAGGAATCTTCATCCATGGGTTCACAGACATGGAGTCTTCAGTTCTCCTGGTCATGTGCTTTCATTGCTTTGTAGCCATCCGCCATCCTCTGAGATACAGCTCTATCCTCACCAACTACAGAGTTATGCAAATTGGGCTATCACTTGCCATTAAAAGTATTCTTCTAGTTCTTCCCCTTCCTTTTACACTAAAGAGACTCAGATGCTATAATAAATGATTATTATTGCACTCCTATTGCCTCCATCAGGCTATCATGAAGCTGGTCTGCTCAGATAATACAGTTAATTTTGATTATGGGCTGTTTGTTGCACCCTGCATGATGTCAGACAGTGTGTTCATTGCCATTTCCTATGTGTTCATACTGAAAACAGTACTGGGCATGGCATCTCAAGGGGAGCGGCTCAAAGCTCTTAACACTGTGCGTTTCATATCTCTGCTGTGTTAATCTTCTATGTGCCCATTGTCACCTTGGTCACCATGCATCATTTTGCTAAGCATACGTCTCCTTTAGCTATGATTCTGATGGCAGATGCTTTCTTGCTGCTACCGCCACTGATGAATTCCATTGTATACTGTGTAAAAACTCACTAGATTAGAGTAAAAGTCCTTGAAAAGCTGGGTCTGAAGTCTAAGTGATGGCACAAAAATGAAAATTTCATTTTCTCTGTGATAACTACCTTAGAAAGAGGACAGTATTTCAACTGAAAAGGAAGTTGTTTCTTTGACTTCACAGTGGTTAAATTAGCATTAAC
>PVLA01017828.1:0-16156 GCA_004027455.1 Hydrochoerus hydrochaeris | reverse complement strand
TAGGTCTTCTTCTGCAAGGCCCTGACTGCTGAGCTGAACTACTGTGCAGTTTCTCGACTGGCCTACTCAGTCCAAGGTCCATTTATTCTTAATTCAAAGTGACTTCTAAATATGTAAATTGGCAACTTCCTTTCTTTCAGATCCAAAGACCTCACACATGCTTAGCATACCATACAGGGCCTAGTCTACTACTAACTTCTGGCTCTCTTCTCTCTTTGCCTCAGCTCTGAGCTTATTGTTTCCTAAATAACCCAAGGCATCTCCCACCTCTTAAACTTTATTCCTTCAGATAAGTATTTGCTTAGTTTTCCTTAGAAATCCTAGCAGCCTCCGCTTTCTCACAACTCAATTTTTCCCTCCTAAACTATTTGTTGTAGCAGTGACATAAGCTTCTAAACATTATAAATGCTTGTCCTTTGATGCCAAAAGCAATTTTATTTGTCTTCTTTATCAAAATCTATTTATGATTTTCATCCCTTTACTCTGTCTCATATTGCCTCAGTCTAATATTGTTTTCATTAGAGATTCATAGAAGTTCTTCCTGAATCATTTATTTTTTACTTTCTAACATCCTGAAACAATGGTATCACTGGAGTTTACCTAAAGCCTTTCATTTTCATTTCCCTTAGCTCCTCAGTTATTAGCTCTTGAGGAAATCTTAAAGCATCTTATTCTAGCATTCAAGAAGCTTCATGCCTGTGGCTTTATGAAGCATGCCATGCATTCTGTGTATTGATTTTGCTTGAAAATTCCATGCAACACCCTGCCACCAAATGGTGTCTGGGGGAAACGACCCACCCCAAACTGAGACCTCAGCTCAGCCCCATGAACATGCTCTTGACTTACATCACAGGAGAATTATTTTAGAGTGTGCTGGGGTGAGGCACAGTACAAATTTATTACTTAGAGTTAGAAGATAGAGGATCATAGGAGTGTATTCCACCTCCAGCAAGTGAGAGGCTCATTTGAAAGAGGGATCTTGTACTCGCCCAGTCACATAAGCATGAGACCAGCTTCTAAGGATTAGGAGAAATGGACTATGGCCTGGTGGGTTGTTTTCTCTGCCCAGGTTTTGTAGTTCCAAAGGAATCCTTATGACTGAGTGGTAATTCGGTCCTCATGAGATGATTGTTCTTGTTCAGTGTAACCTTATGGGGACATCTGCCAGGTGCTGCTTTTCCTGATGTGAGGTGACTGTGAGATTGAAGACACAGAGACATTTCAGGAGGGATCTGGTAATGAAAATTGTGAAAGGTGGTAACTGAGAAGCCCTGATAAATAGTTTAGCTATTATCTTGGGGTCCTTAGTATAGAAGGGTGGTGGGTATTCTAGGTAGATTTGGAGATAATAAACTTTGTAATACAACAGTTTCTGAGTGATTAACATGCCTGCAGACACTGCTGAGCAGAGATTTTGCCAAAGTTGTAAGGTAATGAGGAAAACACAATTTGGAGTTTTCTTTTCTCTTTTCCTCCTGTTTTAGTATCTTATAGCTTATCTCAAGCCAAATTTATATATTTTCTGATCTTAAAATAGTAATTCTCATGCAATGTGTTCTCTAATTCCTTTTTATTCTACCAGTTTTGTTTCCATCTTTGTGTGTGTGTGTGTGTGTGTGTGTGTGTGTGTGTGTTTTGCTGGCAACAGTACCTAGGGCCTCATTCATGTTAGGCAAGGGTCTACCTCTCAGTTTCACTTCCAGGCCTTGTTGATATATTTTCAATTTCTTTAGATTTGTATTACATAGAATGGCTAACAGGATAACTGTACACAGTAGAGGTTGTTGGGTAAACTATAAATGAGAGTTCCTTTCTTTACAATTGTCATTTATGATGCTAGTGAATATTTTTTAAGTATAACATGGAAGGTGTTTATTTTTATTTGAATGAAGAAATGTTTAGAACAAAACTAAAAAAGTCTGAAAGAAGTCATACTAAATGCAGATTCTAATTTATATGTTCTTTCAGAAACCAATATATTTTACAACTGCCTATTATTTTAATGATTTTTTTATTTTACTATGAGATTTTTGTCATATATTGTATGCTTCTTCAGATTTTAGCATGAGAATTCATTGAAAAAATATTTTTTCAGCTTTCTAATAAAATAAAACCATTAAGCTACCAAACTCTGCCTTAGAGTAATTTTTCAGTGTGCATATCAATTTAACACACTTTTTTCATGTAGAACATATTAGAAATCTTACCCATTGATGGACAAGTAAGCAAAATGACAAATTAATAATTCCATCTAATATTGATAAAACTCTTTGCATACAACCAAACCTGGTAATGCTTTGCCCAATGTCTCAAAGCCATAGCTATGAAATGTTGTGAAATCTAAAAAACAATTTACTTAATGCCAACATGCGATAGCACAAAGTGAACATTCCTATTCTCAAGGACAGAGAAGTAGGATAGAAGATAGGGAAAAAACAAGACCCTTCTGTAGTTATGGTAACGTTAATTCCTGTAGATATATATCCACCATCCGGACCAATGGTAGTGAGGTATAATTGGCAACCCCATCTCTGTGGCTTTGTTACTTGCATCCCCCACAGCCTCTCTCCTGGGCTCATTGAGCTGGTTGTCTCCAGATTTCTTCAGTAAACACTTCACAGATATCTATGACAACATAGGGTGCATCTATGGATTTATTCTCACAGATTCATACACTGTCCTCTCAGGGACTTTTTGTCTGGACTACTAGGCTTTCCTTTGAAGACTGGATGGAAGCAGCCATTATTTACACCTCTTACATCCTGCACACCAGCACAATATGAATGATGCCAAAGTCAAAATAAATAGTAGCCAGACTTCCTTTGGCCACAGCAGCAGAGATCTAAATGGCTAAGCAGGGTAAAATAGAATTTAGGGAAATAATTCTCAAAGCAGATCTACCATAGCAAGAGTTTCAAAGATGCTTTTCTCAAAAATTTTACACTTTTGTGCCTGAAATTCACCAGGTCTTGCTGGTATATGAGATTTCCCCAAGTGATTATATTGTTATGTTTTAATTCATCTTAATCTGGTTCAGAGTGCCTGGTTTCTCTTCAGTGGTACTCAGTTCTTCAGCAATTGTACTTGCCTTGCCTTTAACTGTACTAGCGATTTCTATCGGGTAAAAATTTGTTTTACAAATACTTCTAGTTGGCTTTATGCTTTGTATTGGTATTATAAATCTGACTTGAAGAAGCCATTATATGCCATGCTGTACTCTGAGTGTTGAGGAGCCTTAAAATGATCTCCCAGAGATCAATTAGTCATTAGCATTTAATCCCAGTCTCCTTCAAAGTCTCAAGAAATGGGCAGGATGCAGCCAATTTTTCTGCCACAGTGTAAAACATATATGGCCTTAATATAATTGCCAATAAATCCCATATTTCTAGTTAAAACCTTTTAAGCCTGGCTATTGCTGTCTGCATTCCTATCAGCATTCTTGTTTCCTGCACCCTGACTAAAATACCCATTGATCTCCATTTATGACACTTTAAAATACATCTAGTCAGTATCTCCAAAACTTTGCAAATATCTCCTACTAACAAGTTCCAAAGGCCTGCAAACCATATGGCCACATACAGTCAGAGGAAGTGCTCATCTCCTGGTACCAATTTTCTCTATTAGTCTGCTTAACCCATAGTTGGACAAAATACTAACCACATCTAATTTAATGGAGAAGTTTCACTTTGGTTCACATTTTCAGCCATTTCTGGCCATCATCAGATATTTCAAATGCAGAAATGTCATGGCAGAAACGTACAGTGAAGTGAAGCTACCAAGTTCTTGGTAATAAAGAAGAAAGGAGGTGAGCAATGCCAGAGAAGAAGATGCCAAAGTACTTAAGGTCACACCTTCATGACCTACCCACACACACACAAAGGTGTGTTTTGCTAATATCTGGGATGCTTCTAAGCAAATCAATTTAGTTTAACCTTCAGCTTGCATAAAAACATCTTGATTATGGCTTTGTTTGTGATGATGTACCCAAGCTACTTTCCAGAGAAGTATTTTCCTAATAGATTTATTTCTTTTCCTTATTATTAATCACTTACTGTTTCACATGGAATTCTGATTTTTAAAGAGCAGTTACTGAAACACCTTTTACTTTCCTCAACTCATAAAAATTAACTATCAAAAAATTAAACTTTGTCTCAAAAAAACATGCAGATAAATTTCTTAGAGTCCAAGATGTGGTTCCAATTCCATGAAGCATAAGAATACCTGAGAACAATGCTCCAGACAAAACATAAAGCTCTCTGAAGAAGACCCTATCCCACTGGAGGAATTTTCCACCCATTGTCTCACTGTATCCCTGTCTTATTTTTGCTATAAAAGATTTTTAATTCCCTGAGATTTTATGAAAAAAGATTTGAAGCAACAAATAACATCCCATAGTTTCTTCAGAGATGGCTTTAAATAAGCTTATTTCCTTCCAAATTGTCAGTATTTTGAGTCTATTTATCAGTAAGCATTAAACTTCTTTGAGTCTGATATGACTGATACAATTCCAGAAAATTTATATTTTTAGAATAATGCTAGTTTCACAAAAACACATACAACATTTTTTTCAAGTGAAGATTTTCTTTCAACACAGTGATTTTATTGCTGCATTTTTCACATTGTTATTCCTCAGGCCATAAATCAAGGGGTTTAGCATGGGGACCACCAGTGTATAAAACATGGCAGAGACCTTCTGCTGTTCTAGGGAATACTGATAGCTTGGCTGGATGTAACTGAAAGTCACAGAACCATAGAATAAGACCAGAACATTCAGGTGTGAGACACAGGTAGAAAAGTCTTTGTGTCTCCCCTCAGCTGAGTGGATTCTCTGGATGGCAATGATAATATGAAAATAAGAAACCATAACAACAACAAAAGTAAACATTGAAATTACCCCAGAAAAGATCAGAAGCAGCAGCTTGTTCACATAAGCATCAGAGCATGCCAGCTTCAGGAGAGGAGGGACATCACAGAAGAAATAATTCATGATGTTGGGGCCACAGAAGTCCAGTTTGAGCAAACCCAGAGTATGTATAAGGCCATTAATGAGCCCACTGAGTTACAGTGAAAAGACCACCTGAGCACAGACACTTTGGGTCATGATGACTGTGTATGACAAGGGATTTGCTATGGCCACATAGCAGTCATAAGCCATCATGGACAGGAGGATGCCCTCTGTGGTTACATATTCTAGAAAGAAGAAACTCTGTAGAATGCAGCCAGAAAATGTGGTGGACTTATGTCTTGATAAGAAATTGACCAGCATCTTAGGAGTGAAGACAGAGGAGTAGCAGATGTCACAACAGGAGAGGCTGCTGAGGAAGAAGTACATGGGAGTGTGAAGCGGGACATTTACCAGATCAGGAGGATCATTCCCCCATTACTTAACAGCACGATGAGGTAATGAGGGTGAAAAGGAAAAAGAGAGGAATCTGCAGAGTAGGATTTTCAGTGAAGCCGATCAGAAGAAATTCCTTCACATCTGTGTGATTCCAACCTGCCATGTGCCAAGTTAATAGACGTCCTTTGTTGCAGAGCACAATGATATTACTCAGGTGGATAAAAGTGTTTTCTCCTTGATACAACACCCGTCATAACATAAGACGTTTTGAGTTCCCTGTAAGTTGTTGAAGAAAAGATATTAACTTCTAGGGTGGTTTATACATTTGCAGCTTTGGAATGTACATGTGAATTCTAATATTTAAAACATTACATCATTTTACTCCTGGCTTATCAATTTCAGCATCATAAAATAAGAAGCCAAGAAAAATTCTCTTATTTCACAGATGTGTACGTAGGATTGACATTCCCATCCAGGCCCCAACAACAAAACTCTGGCTCAGTCTTTGATGTGTGTTAGTCACATCCTCATCCCAGCTACAAACTGAGAAGTGTCCCACAGTAACAAGTCTTCCATTTTCTTGTGCCTAAAGTGTTCCAATTTTATTTCATCACAGTAAAACTCCAGGCGCTGGCCTTGGACACGTGCAGTCACTGTCTTTCCATATCTGAAACTTCAGACCTCACTTGCCTCACCTTGTACCCAGCGTCTCCCTTGGAGCACAGTATCTCTGCTCTCTCATAGAGCTGAATGATGGGAGAAACGAGCACCAACATTTCCATTTTGCATTCTGTATTTACAGTAGCCTAATACTAAGAATGACATTTCCCTTGCCAAATTTATATCTATAATCTCTGAATCTTCCTCCTGATATTATTTTTCTTTTTAATATCAAATTGACTGGAAAATCCATTGCAAAGATGAAGTGTCATGTGATGATGTGATAAATCTATCTCACGTGCTTTGTTTTCAGAATCAGAGAATATCCCTTAGTTTATATGTTTTTGAAATGATGCTCTCAATTCAGCATTATTTATGGTAAAATATCAACAAAGTACTTTATCACAGCCTCATAGAGAAATAAATAATACACATGTCCATGTAACTGTGATAATTCTTGCAAATAAGAAAATGAAAAGAAAGAAGTGATAGGCACTATAGTATATAATGCATTAGTTTACTGTTTCAGCTACAGCCATTTACTGCAAGATTGGCGGATTAGCATAACATTTATTCTCTTACAGTTATAAGATCAGAAGTCTGCAATTAAGTTTTGCTAGGTTAAAAGCTAGATATCAGTCCAACCACTCTCATTCCAGGAGTTCCAGGAGACAATTGGCTTTGTGTATACATGTTGTATTCTTTAGTTACTGTCTCTTTCCTCTATCTTGAAAGATTCTCTTCTGGAGCAAAATTTTTCTTTCCTTCATTGTTAAAAATTGGCAATTATGTTTAGTTTCTACACAGGTAATCAAGGATAATCTCACATTCTCAGAGTTTTAGATTATCTGACCCATTATGAATCCTCTTTCTCATAGAAAATACTATTTACAGACCATCAGGGTGACAAACTGAATATAGTTGGGGACGATTACTCAATGGGCCACTTGTAAATTGATAAGAAAAAAAATAACCTGAAATGTGAAGAAAAAAATATGCAGGCAAATAAACTACAAATATGGCTACTGAAAGAAAGAATGTTTAAGGCAGAGGGCATAGCAATTTCCATGTCCCAAAGGGTGATCTGTCTTAATAAGATCAGCTTGGTTAACTGAAGTATGGTGACTGATGGGGGATGGAAGTGTTGCACTTGTATAATTCACAAGGGGTTTGAAAAGGGGAGATGAAAAGTTGTCCCAAACTAATAAATATGTGAATTGTCATTTTATGAGCTAATGCTAGTGTTATCTCTGAAGTAAATGCTGGTATGGTCAGAAAAAAAAATAAAACAGAGACGAGATCTGTGAGGTTATGTCCATAATCTTTGGGAGAGATGACTGTGTTACTGTGGAAAAAATGTCTAGAATGAATACCACTCCATGTTCACTTTGAGATAAGAACAACAACAACAAAAGCAATGAAATCAAACTTAGTAAAAGATCACTGCAAGGTGTGTGCATGTGTGTGGGGGAGGTCTTGAATGGGGTGGTTATTTTCTGAGAAGTAGAAGGCATATGGTAATGTGGTCCAAAACAACCAAGTATATATTTATCTGGAAATTATAAAATTTGTGGTGGCATTTTCTCCTTGATTGTGCCAGGTGAAAACCTTAAACATAAAGTTATAAAAATTCTAAAGTGACTACATAGCATAGTGAATAAAAGATAAAATGTATGAAAGTGATAAACAGCTAAAATTATTGGCCAATTCTCCTTCTATACCAGATTGCATAAAGGACACGAGAATCTATTCTACCAAAGCCCAGAAAAGGGAACACAAAGTTGCAGTTCTTTTATTCTATTAGTACTTGTAGAAAATATTTGGGGTTTTAGTTGCTTCACACTCTTACTCCTGTTTTTGCTATTCATTCTGGTTTATGCAAAAACAATAAGTTATAAGGCAAATCATTTTTTACTTCATAAGTTTTATGATTCTCTTGATTTTTATTTCCTGGCATATAATATTTTCATGTTTTCTATCTAAATATGTCTGCTTAATCAATATCTACTACTCAAAATATGTATCTTCTATGTAAGTTAATATGTTGAGCTTTCTAGGTTTCAGGAAGGTATATGAGCTATAACACTGTGGAGTGTACCATTGACTGAGGCCAAAATATGAGTAAGCCTCATTTTTGAAAATATTACTAAATAAAGCCAAAGTCTCCATTCTACTAAAACAATTTAACCATTCAAAACTGATGACATAGATTAGATACAGTCTGTGTTTCACATTAGCGGCTTTTGGATGAACAGTAGCTCCAAATGAAATCTACACTAGGCAGAGAAAATAACGTACTTAGAAGTAGCAAAGTAATGGACTGAGAAGTTATCTCTTTTTGTAGTTTTAATCTAAAAGTGAACACAGCTGCATCCACTCTGGGCATATTTTCCACTGTCTCTTTCATTTGACACACAGTCATCTGTCCCAAAAATTATGGACATGACATCACAAATCTGTTCTCTGATTTGCTCTCAAAGTACCAGCATTTACCCTCAAAGCTTTGTTCGTTTTGTTAACAATTCTAGATTACAAAAGAGGAAATCAATGAGCATTGTAACTGGAAAACAAAACTCAAATTATAAAACAAAACAAAACAAAACAAAAGAGATGTATGTTTTGTAATGATATTTTTCTTCTACAAGGTTCCTTAGTGTAACTGAGATAACCTGTCACTGTAAAATATTAGACCAAAGAAAATTTGAGTACCAATAGACTTCTGTCCCTGTTTTCCTGTATATTTCTCCTGATTGCAATAAATCATAAAATAGAATCTATCAGAATTTGTATACATAGTAATTTATCACATACTGAAAGTGTTCTTGCTAATTTAACTGCCATTAACTTTCAAGTTGTACATGACTAATCATGTCAAAAACATGATTAGTGGTTCTTATTTGTACATTACTAAAGCACAACACAGAGAACCATATGGCACAGAGACAGGAAGAAAGAGGACGAGCTTGACTCCAATAGATTTTCAGTGATTTTTTAGCTCTATCTGTTGAAATTGGAGCAGGAAATAATAAATACAATAAGTATTATAAAAAGTGAAGCTGTAATTTATTCCTATGTCTTTAGAATTAGAACCAGAACACAGATTCACTGTGCCTCTCAGTGGAAGGAAGTCTCTACCTCCTAACATTGTCTTTCTGCTAAAATAAAAGGATGTTTTAGAATACTAATGAATATGAGTATTCTCCAAAGAAAATGGAGAAAATAATGTTTAAATAAACTAAAAATATACTCAACATTAGTTTTTACAGCTCTCAGCTCATTACCTTGAGTGTCATAATAAGATAAAGACCTCGAAAAGTAAACACGAAATTCCTTCAAAATAATTTATTTTTAATCTTCAACAATAAAAAATAGGAAAATATAATCATTAGTGATTAAAAAAAGAATTAGAAACAAATATATTGGTGAGTGAATGCATGAAGTTGAGTACATTTTTCATAGTGTTAAAATAGGGACTCAATCAAATGCCTATCAAAATAATTAATGATAATTAAAAAATGGTGAGTTCATATTGTAGGGCCATAGTTACTAACTATTACTCTAAATGATTTCATATGTATTTATCCACAAGATTTGACTTTACTGATATACTATTTATAAAAGAAATTGTTATATAATGTTGACCATGAATGTATATGTCTTCCTTGTTTTGCTCCTGTTATATATACAAACCATTATTAAGTGTTATGTGAGCTATTTCACATATATAAATTTATAACTATATAATACATGCTCTTTATATTTGCTTTTACACATTAAATGTTATGAACTCAATAATTTATGACTAAGAATTGTTTATAGAATGAAAGAACTAAAAATGTAATCACATACAATGTAATCATACACAGGAATGTAAAACTCAACAACAATCATATAAAATTTTGAAAACCCACCATAAATAACAATAAATCTTGAATAATAAAAGATCCAAAATATAGCTTAGATAGTCTAGTTCACAAATAAGTCATAATGGTGTAAAGACCATTTTATTCAAGAATATTAAGGTCGTAGTGGGAAGATGTAGTAGTTTTTGTAGAAAAACAGGTCTGAATTTTGGGAATAGAGTTACCACACACTTACTTTCATTATGTTACAAACAAGATGGAGAGACAATGATATTCTATTATACTTGTTTTGCCATGAATTTTCCAGTAACATCAAGGTGCTATATGAACCAAGTGGATAAGGTAATTCATCCACACATATGTTTAACACAGCTGTTACATAGATACATTGCCTTTTTCCACAAGGTGGGAAGTCCACTGAACAATAAATAAACTACAGGTTAACTGTCTCTATCTGTTTAGGAACTATTATAAAAACATCCTACTGTTAATATACGAAAATAACAGAAAATAAAATTCAAATAAATCCACATTACTACACCCTACACATACTTACAATTAAGTGAAGCTCAGAGTAAGCTGATCAAGTACTGAAGAACATCAAATTTCCTTAAACCTTAAAGGGTTTGTTTTGGAGAGTGGAGCTATTTTACATTTAGTTCCTGTTCTTTTGGGAGCAGAGACTGTAGCTCATTATGTTGATGTGAATCTCAGTTGTCCACATGTTGTATCATGTGAGTTTCTTTGGTCTTTGAAGACTGAAACCAATAGTGCCTGGAAGCCACTGCTTCTGCTTTCATTGAAAAGAAACATGAAATATTATTATTTTATATGCAATGCAATCAAAACAATTTGTGGAAGGCAAGATGGTGGATCAGTGAGCAACAAAATACAAAGCCTCCCAGGAGAATCAATTCATATGCCAGAATAAAACACTCTGGAGTGACCCAGACAGAGGGAGATGGATCCTCTTGACACAGGAAGAAATTAAAACATAAAAAAGCTCATCAAATACATTGGGACTACAACTGAAATAGCTAAAAATTACGGGACACAGAGTTTTCATTTGCAGCGACCCATCAAGTGTGCAATGGCCTGAATCTGAGCCGGCCAGTAGAGCCCCTCAAACTTGTTCCTGCTGCTACTCACAGGAACCACAGCAGCACTGAAGTCGGGGGTTGGTGAGCCCAACAGTGAGTGGAGCCGGTAAAGGGGCCTTCATTAATCCATGGTCAGTGCTGGGGATGAGACGCCCCCCCCTACAGGAAGGGTCTTAATGGACATTAAGAGATATCTTTGGAATCTTGTAGACAAGCTCAAAACTGAAACATTAAATCAGGTAAAGCAAGATATGAGTAGAGTAATAAGAGAAATGCTCTCAGGAAGCATCTCTCAGGAAGATACAGATGGAAGAAGGGAGGAACACAAAAAAAGGAGAGAAACATTTGATAAAGAATATAAAGAAAATATAGAATACATGAAACAGATTCAAAGAGACTACCAGGAAATTAAAAACTCCATTGAAAGCTGGCAAAACACCTTAAAAGAAACTAAGGACAGACTTTCAAAACTTGAAGACAAGTTTGCAATATATGATGAAGAAAGGAAAGATCTCTTAAAAATAACAAGGAAACAGGCAGTAACAATACAAAGGTTAGAAGATGACAAGAGAATCTACAATTTAAGAATAAGAAATTTGAACAAAGAAGCAGGAATACATACAGGTGAATTACAAAGGCTATTCACAGAAATAATTAAGGAAAACTTCCCAAGCATGGGAAAAGAAGATGACATTTGGTTATGTGAGGCATACAGAACTCCGGCCACCTACAACCAAAACAGAGCTATACCCAGATGTATAATAATCATATATAATAATAAATTACATATTGTCCTCTTAGAAATAGTTATCAGCTAGTGATTTCTTGTTTATCTTTTTTTAAATTCTGTATTATCTCTACCCTTTGCATGCTTTTGTTTCTCTTTAAATGAAAAAAAATTTAAAAAAAGTAAAAGGAGGAACAGAAAGTGCCCTAAAGGATATAACTGCATGTATGTTTAAGGATTGATAACCATGTTGCTAAGTTGTTATTGGATGATTGAACTTCTTTGCAGCCTCACTGTTTGAATGTCCACTTTGTATAATCTTTAATTTAATTTTGTAACTTGAACAGCTATGTCTAAGAAGACAATATGTAATATATCAACTAGTGATTTCTTACTGTTTATTTTTTTCTGAAATTCTGTATTGTTTCTACCCCTTTTTCTGTTTTGCTATTTTCCTCTTTAAATAAAATTAAAAAAAAGCAATTTGTAGTCTAAAAATCAAATGACTTGTATAAAGATCAAAAACAGATAACTAATGGAATTTCAAGAAGTTAAAATATAGCAAAATCAAGTTAGAGAAATTCAAATGGTCTAATAATGAAAAAACTGTAGTTTTAAAATTTCCCTATTTTTGGCCAAGCCTGGTGGCACACATCTGTAATCCTAGCACTTTGGAGGCTGATGCAGGAGGATTGTTGCAAGTTCCAGGATCAGCCTGAGCAACAATGTGCACTCAAGGGCAGCCCAAACTTCATAGTCAGACTTAGTCTCAAAAAAAAAATCCCTTTTTGATTTTTGAAAAAAAAATTAATTAGTACATATAGTCAGTGTTTAATTGTCACATACATCTGGGGAGCAGATGCAAATATATAATAGATAAGTTTTAAACAAAATGTACTGAAACATGTCTCAAGCATCAATTTGATGAATCACACTCTCTTTTTAATCTGTTTCTTATCATGTTTATTGGTGTAATTTAGATATAATAATGATGATATTCATCATGGGGAATTTGCACCTCTATGTGATATTTTTCAATTCCTGTTTTCTCCTCCAATTTTTTCCTTTCTCTTCAATCTCTCTTCTCCTCCTTATTTACAAAGCTTTGCTTCAATTTTATCATTCTTTCATCATGTTTTCTTTTGTTTTCCTTCCTTTGGTTATCACATTCGCCTTACACACTTTTTAAAATTTCATCTACTTTTGAAATCATATTTCCAATTGTCTTTTATTTGTTTCTTTCTAGTCAATATTTTATTTTATTGCTATGTTTGGAGTACATGATTCCACTCCTTGTGGGAAGTTGCTACATGAACACAAAGCATCTTAATTGTGGATTTTTTATACCCTGCTCCTCCTCTGCCTCTCTGTTCCTCCTTTTCTAGTTTCCCTTCCTTTATTCCAAAGATGTATCACTTTATTTCCTACTACCCATCTTTTATTTTACTCTTTAATTACTTATTCTTTGTGTTACTCATAAAAGAGAAATCATACTATTTTTAAGCATGCTTATCTGATTTATTCCATTTAACAGTACAGTCTTAAGGTGCATCAATTTTCCTAAAAATGATTCAGCTTTATATTATGACAGAATACAACTCCATTGTATATAAATGCCACAATTTTTTTTAAATCTATCCATTTGTTGATGAACACACAGGTCACTTCCAAGGTTTAGCTATTATGAGATGTGGTGCTATAAATATAGGGGTGGGAGTTTGTGTTCATTATAACATGTTTTTAACTCATTTGGGGAGATACCTAGAAGAATGCTATCTAGTGCAAATGAAATTCCTCATTTCACTTTGTTGAAGGTTCTTCCCACTTATTTCCTTTGTGTCTTTACTAGTTCACATTCTCACCAACAATGTAGAAGTGACCCTTTTCACCCCTGCCCAGCCAGCATTTGTTATCCATTGATTTCTTGATGCTAGACATTCTTTCTAGAGTGAAGTGTGATCTCACTGTTGTTTTAATTTGCATTTCTCTAATGGCCAGTGATGTTCAATATTATTTTACGTACTGAATTTACTATTTATTCTTCTTCCGAGAAGTACCTATTCACTTTAGTTGCCCACTTTTTGATTGTAACTTTTATTGTGAGTGATCTAATTTTGTGGGTTTGTTACATAAGCTAGATAGTAGCCCTTCGTGTGAGGAGTAGCTGGAAAAAGTATTTTTCTATTCTGCAGTTTGTCTTTCACTTTGTTGGTTTTTTCTGCTTTGCTATGCAGAAGCATTTTCAGTTTGATATGAGAACATAAGTTGATTTTTGGTACTATTTCTTGTACAATCGGGGTCCTGTTCAGAAAGTATTTGCCTATGCTCAAAAATTCAAGAGTTTTACTTATCTTCCAACAGATTAAATATTTTCATTTTGACATTTAGATTTTTGATGCATTTTTGTTTTAGGTTAGTGTATGGTGAGATATATGGGTCTCAATTCAATCTTTTGCCTGTGTATAACCAGTTATTCTAGCACCGTTTGCTAAAGCGGTTATTTTTCCTCCAGCATGTTATGAATCAGACAATTAAATGTGCCTGGAGTTGTTTCTACAACCTCTATTTTCTTCTCTCTGTCTCTCTCTGCCTCTCTCTCTGTCTCTCTCTGCCTCTCTCTCTGTCTCTCTCTTCTCTGCCAATCCTATACTGTTTTTTATCACTGTAACTTGAAGGCTGAAATTGTGTTGCCTCTTATTTTGTTCTTATTGCCCAGGATTGCTTTGGGTATATCTATGAATATTTTTGTCACGTATACATTTTAGGAATAGTTTCTCTACTTCTCAGGTGAATGGTATTGGCTTTCTGATTGGAAGTCATTAAATCTGTGTATAATCTTTGGATCTTTGGCCATTTTGTGAAAATTGGTCCTGTATGTATTTTCCCTAGGGTTTTTTCATGAATGGATGTAGGATTCTGCTAGAGGCTTTTCTTGAATCAATTGAAGTGAATATATGATTTTTATCGTTGCTTCTGTTTATAAAATAAATCACATTTATTGATTTGCCTTGATTGAACGATTTCTCCATTCCTGGGATAAAGTCTAATGTATCATGATGTAAGACCTTTTTAATGATTTTCTTCATTCTCTTTGCCAGTATATTTTGAGGAGTTTTAAGACCTATGCTTATTAAAAAGATTGCCCTGTGGTTCTTTATTGGTTGGATCCCTGTCTGGTCCTGAAATTACTGTAGTGCTGCCCTCAGGCATGACTTTGGGAGTTTGCTCTCCTTTCAATTTTGAAGAGTTTGAGGAACAAATGGACAGGGTTTTACTGAAGTTCTAGAAGACTCTAGGCCTGACTTCACTGTGATTTGAACTTTACTTAGTAGTTTATTGTTGTTCTTGATGTTATTGATTGATTTTTTAATTACTGCTTCAGTTTCATTGTCTGTTACTGAATTCTTCAGAGATTTTCATCTCCTGGGTTTGGTTTTGGTAATTCATGTGTATAAAAAGTCTATCCATTTTTTCAGGATTTTTCACTTTAATGGAGTATGGTTTCTCAAAATAGTTACTAGTGTTCTTTCAGATTTTGATGGTCTTTGTTATGATTTTGCCTTTTTCTTTTCTAATTTCTTCATTTGGGTTATTCTCTTTTAATATGAAAATATTCACACATCTTCTATGTATAATTTCTATGCATTAAGAAGTCACTGTAAATTAATTCATGATATCATGCTCTACACACTTTAATATTCACTCAGTGAAATACAGGTTCCTGATGGATTACACACACACCAAGCACACAGATGACTGAACTGAATTTCATACTTCTGGGCAGTTTAATTTAAAATGTACACTTTTCTTCTCTATGATTCATTAGGCACCACAGACCTGTGGAACTATGCTTCAAA
This sequence comes from Hydrochoerus hydrochaeris, assembly GCA_004027455.1. Lineage (NCBI taxonomy): Eukaryota > Metazoa > Chordata > Mammalia > Rodentia > Hydrochaeridae > Hydrochoerus > Hydrochoerus hydrochaeris. Next base: position 608 of record PVLA01017828.1, on the reverse strand, counting down.
AATCCTTTTCACTTTCAGTCTTTTAAGTCACTATGTGCGTGATACCTATGAAGAATTTGCATTCATTTCTCATAAGTTTTACTGTTTTACCATAATTTTATATTTTGTTGTCTTTATTATTTTAATTAGTATAGCAATTTTAATGGCCTTTAATATGTGGCAAATGACTTTAAGTTCTGATGAAAACTCTTTAACTTGTCTTGTATTGCAGTATAAAAGCATATTATAATAGGAAGAAAAATAAAGAGGGTTTATGTCAATACAAAAGTGTACAAACTTAAAATAGCATAGAGATAAGCTTACATAAAATGATGATTTCCCATTAGAAAAGCATTAGAATAACTTTGAATGCAAAATGAAAGTTCATGATTTTTCACATGGAATGAATAAAATTCAAAATCTGGTAAAACCATCAATGGATGAAGGCAAATGCAAAATGAATAGGCTTGCAGATTCAGTTCAGGAAACGTGATATGACCAAAGACCATCAAACTGATGACATGTGCTGCAGATGAGTTTCTCTGTACTTTATTATACGTGGTGCCAAACAAGCACCCTGCAATTCACAGCCACAGCAACTTAAATAAGAGATCTGCATTGATGACCAG
>PVLA01017827.1:0-16158 GCA_004027455.1 Hydrochoerus hydrochaeris | reverse complement strand
AAGCCATTGAATTTTTACTTGCTGGATCCTTATTATTTTTAAGAGATCTTTCCTTTTGCAATCACAAGCTGCAAACCTGTCTTCAAGGTTGCAGAGTCTATCTTCAGTTTCTTTCAAGTGGTTTTGCCAGCTTTCAATAGAGTTTTTCCTTTCTTGGATATCTTTTTGAATCTGTTTCATGTATTCTGAATCTTTCTTATATTGTTCATTCAAGGTTTCTCTCATTCCTATGCTCTTCCATTTTTTTATCTCTGTCTCCTTTAGAGGTGTTTACCAATTCTTTTATTATGTTTTTCATTTCTACTTTTACCTGAGAGTATTTATGTTCCAACTTTTTTATGGTCTCAATAAATTGTTTCTTTACTTCAGTGGCCATCATTTCAGAAATTTCAGCTGTGCTATCCTGATTCTTCCATGTTTACAACTCCTGGAGTTGCTCTGCTTGTGTTGGAGGCCTAAGTCTGCCTTTTGCTTCTGTGTCTTAACATATTCCTGGGTTCTTCTGGACAAGCAGGTAGTGGGGTTTTAGGCACTTCTCATATTGGCTACAATTTTCCTTAAGACAGACTGTTTAGTTCTTCTAACCAGTGCTGGCTACAGATATCCAATGGTGGCCACTGGGTATACTGGTTCAGGACAGTCTGATGCTTTCCCAAACCTTCAGTGGCTCCCTGATGGCTGGTGGAGTGTGCATTGGGGTGGGGCTGGCCACCATCTGTGGACTGGTCACTGGCAGTGAGTCCCCATGATGGTCGGTGGAGTGTGCATGGTGGCAGAGTCAGCCACTGCCTCCACACTGAGCTTGCTTGGTGGGGAATCTCTGCAATGGCCACAGGAATGCACAGTGGGGTGTGGCTCATTCTGAGCAATTGTCACCCATCACAGCAAGCAAGGAGCTGCTGGAAGAAGCTGGCAGCAGTTTTGGGTTCAGCCAACTCCAAAATGACTCCTGGTCTATTGCTGTCTCTCATGGGAAGACTGAGTCCTCAGCACGCACTGCCAGCCAGTGCAGTCCTCTGCATCTGCAGCTCTCCTTCACCATCACATATCTTTGAAGAGCCCCCACCATCACTATGACCATACATGCCCAGGTTCCAACAACTCCTGTCACACAATGGGTGTGGCTCTTTGCAAAGGCACCAAAAGCTACCACCACTTTCTTCCTTTAATTTTGTTCTATTTACTCTTTCAGTGGGCTTCAGTTCTCATTTTAAATTCTTTCTGGGTCTAGAGGACCCACTTACTTCCTTCTTGTATTCCCTACAATGCTATATTCTAAAATCTGGGCTGTATCTCTCAGAGAGGCTGTTTACTCTGCTGCTTTTTGTTTCACCATCTTCCCAGAAAACCAGTGTTTTCAAATTCTTTAGACAGTTGATCTTTTCAATGAAAGTAAGCCATGCATTATTTTTCAATTCCCAGACAACCTGAGTATTGACATAGAGAGAAAATCAATTCACTTCCTGTGGAAGACAATTTGAGTGACTCCCCTTGAATGCAGAACAATTGATGCAACTTTGATTACATTGAGACTTATTTCCTTATACGGATATATACAGAGCTGACTATAGTATTTCATTCTCTCTTCAATTGGCTCTAAGCATTACAAATAATGCTAGCCAAGGTAGTGATTTGTAATTTCTAAGGCCATCAGGCAGTCTCCTGTTTCTTCACATAGTGCTCCCTGTAAAAGTTATGGGCAAAACAGCATGCTAGAGCCAGTCAGTTCCAAGAATGTAAACTGGGTATGAGCCTCAAGGCTATGACTCCCTAATGTACAAAAGTTTAAACTTCAGAAGCTGAAGCAATAAGCCTCCAAAAACAATTCAGTTGCTACCTTAATTAAATTATGCAAATTGATTCTTCTGCATATTGCTATCTCTGCATTTTGCAGACATGCTTTTCTCACTACCTGGCTAATCAGCTCAAGTTACTCCTGTAGTTTCTGGCATCATTACTGTCACTCATCCTTGAACCACCCCCTTCTTCACAAGATAATAAATTCTGAGAGGGGCCTAGGATCAAGGCCTTTGTCTGAACATCCTCAAGTGGATTGGACTTAGGACCCCTTGGCTGCCCTTAACTTGGAATATGTCTTGGTGTCTTTACTCTTGCCATAGATTGCATTTGAGGTGGTAGATTGGAATTTACTTGCTGGTATTCCAATAATGTCTCTATGAGATTATAAATATAACTTTTTGTATTGTGAGGATGACTGGGAAAGGGATTACAATACTTGGATAACTGTCCTCAATATTTGGGATTACAATAACTTTCACTAATATGCTATTGCCTATAGTACTAAATTTAGTGACAATAGTGACTTTAAATGGCATATGAATATTGATGAAAACCTAGGAATCATGCATGGACAATCTTTTACCAAAATAAAGAGGACTTTGAATTTTGTGAAAACAATTAGGCTCTCATAAGAGTCTATAATAATAAAAAGCACTGATTTCTGCTGGATGTTGCCAGCAGTGCCAATATTCAATCATATTACTAGGTTAAATGTCTTCTTTTTAGGATTTTACCTTCTGGTGATTATGCCCACCAATCTTGGCCTCCACAACAGAATGCAGGCTGTGTGAACTTTACTGTACAAGTCCAGGATTCCAAAAAGATCCAAGTAGATCCCTACTTAGCTGACCTTTTCTCCAAGCCTGTCTTCCAGGACTGACTGTCATACAATTTCTGTGATTGGGTATCACTTCAGTCCTGAATCAAGAGTATCCTGGCTTTTGTTCAGTTTTTCAGTCAGGTCAGTCTGTTAGTTGTGGAGTCTACTTCTCTGTGTTATAGACAACTGCAAGATTAGAGGTAGGGTACTCATTTCTCCAATTCTGCAGGCACTGGCACAGGTCTTGTGCAGGCTTCAGCATTAGTGGGGGCAAAGCAGGTGTTTCTCAGATCCTCTGAGCTCAGAGAAGGGGTCATAGACCAGATATATAATACTAGCAGGTTAAAAAATATTAAGCTGTTATCTGTCAACAACTTGAGTGAAACAGTATCTTTATTACCATAATATACGATGTAACACTACTTTTTCTACCTTCTGTTAGTCAATTTATACTCAATATCTTATAAGTTCACTTGATAGGTAAAAAGTAGGATTTTTCTTCCTGAAATGCACATATTTTGAGAAATGTGTAATAGAATTATGAGCTACATTTACTGGCAATAATAGCAAAATAAGAATTTATCTTTATCATAGCTTCACCTGAAAGTAGAGACAATGCACAAAAATAAATAAAAATCATTATATTATATATAGAGAGAAGGGCTAAAAGATGTAGAAGTATTTCACATTTGATTTATAGAAATTATACTTATTAAGGACACACCAACAATATTGGAAACTATGTTATATCATTTAAGAATTAGTATAGTATGTGAACTCGTTACAACAAAAACTTTTCTGTATATAAATGAAGGTTAATCATGACAATTTAGTAACTAACTTGATCAGAATTTTGATCTCAATTGCCAAGAATGGTGTTCTTTTTTTCATCTTTTCAAGTAATTTCCAAAAATCATTAATATCCTTAATTTTTATACTCTTGATAATCAAAACATTTTTCTTTCTTTCTTTCTTTGATTTATTTATTTTTTGTTGTTGTTTGGGACCATTCCTGTTGTAACTTCAATACCAGGTTGATACCTGGAATGGACAGAGCATGCTCCAAAAATCCATTTAATATATTGTTATCAAATAGAGGACATACAGATATTAAACTGATAAGAACAGATACTACAATTGATCTTACCAAAAGGCTGAGAAGCAATATGTAATTATTATATCAATTGAAAATAATTACTTAAGCATTATTCAATATTATTTTCATACAAGCTTTCCATTAGTTTAAGTTATAAAATTGCTTGGAATCTGAATCCCTAGATAACCAAAAAAGGAGAAAAAGTGTTTAGGAAAAAATCAATTTTAGTATTTCAAAGTGTATTATTAGTATTGTCCTGTACTTACTTGCTCTCATTGCCATTGTTTCTTCTTTCTTTGATGCTTTTTTATATTTTAAAGAGAATAAAATAAAACAGAACAAAGCTTATCAGAACAAAACAATGCAAGCAACAGAGGATTTCAAGACAAGACAATAGGAAATCAACACCAGCTGCCATAATGTCTCTTGCTTTCTTCAAAGTAGTTGTCCATATCTTCATATACAATGAGTTAAAAAAATAGCACAAAACAGATCAAAACAAAAGAATGAAAGCATTATAGGCCTTCAAAACCAGATAATAGGAAAATCAGCAATGGCTACTATAATATCTCTTGTTCTCTTGAAAATAGCTGCCCATATCTTCATATATATTGACATCAAATAAGAAAAAACAGACTAAAACCTATCAAAACAAAGGCAAAAAGCATTATTGAATAGAAAATCAGCAATGGCTACCATAATGTCTCATAGCTGTTCATAACATCACACATAATAAAATCAATTCTTATAAACTCTTTAGAAGTTCGAGGCATGTATAAGCCTATACATGTACACCTATCCTTACTCTATTAGAGGAAAAAAATACAAGAAAAACAAGAAACAAAAGGACAAATAACTATAACAAAGAGCCCTAAATAATAACAACATAGACTTTCAAAACAAGGTGGCAGGAACATAACTAAGGTTGATATTTTGCATAGTTATTTTTGAAATAAATAATCAGGTTACCATACATAAGCATGCAAATTTGACCTAGTCCTATGAATGTTAATTGTTTTGTTCCAAGAACTAATAGAATTAAGATTAAAATTATCTTAGCTCTCTTAAGTGTATATATACAAACATATATTTCGTTCTTTTCCTTTTGTTCTTTTCTCTCAATCTGGGCTGGAGGTTATTTTCTTTCAGGGCTTGTAACACTTCACCCCAACCTCTTCTTGATCTGATGGTTTATGTTGAGAAGTCAACTGTGATTCTGATGGGCTTACCTTTATAGGTAATCAGTTTCTTTTCTCTGATGGCTTTTAATATTCTGTTTTTATAGTGAATTTCTGGCATCTTGATTATTATATGTCTGGGTGTAGATCTGCTTTGGTTGTAGGTGGCTGGAGTTCTGTATGCCTCACACAACCAAATGTCATTTTCTTTTCCCATGCTTGGGAAGTTTTCCTTAATTATTTCCTAGAATAGCCTTTATAATTCACCTGTATGTATTCCTGCTTCTTCATTCATATTTCTTATTCTTAAGTTGTAGATTCTCCTGTCATCTTCTAGCCTTTATATTGTTACTGCCTGTTTCCTTGTTATTTTTAAGAGATCTTTCCTTTCATGATCACACACTGCCAACTTGTCTTCAAGTTTTGATAGTCTATCCTTAGTTTCATTTAAGGAGTTTTGCCAGCTTTCAATGGAGTTTTTAATTTCCTAGTAGTCTCCTTGAATTTGCTTCATGTATTCTATATTTTCTTTATATTCTTTATCAAATGTTTCTCTCCTTTTTTTGTGTTCTTCCCATCTTCCATCTGTATCATCCTGAGAGATGCTTCCTGAGAGCATTTCTTTTATTACTCTATTCATATCCTGCTTTACCTGATTTAATATTTCAGTTTTGAACTAGTCTGCAAGGTCCCAAAGATATCTCTTCCTGTCCATTGAAGCCATGTCTGATGTTGTGTGTTTGCCGCCTTGAGTCTCCCTTGTTTTTCTTTCTCCTGGATCAGGGCTTTCAGGGTTCTGGGTTGGTGACCTCCTCCTGCCTCTCTCTCCTTTCATGGCCCTGGCTTCCTCCACACAGGTTACAGTGCAGGTCCCAGCCCCCTTCCCTGTTGGCCATGTTTCCTATGAAGCACGTTGGTGAGGGAACTCCGCCCTCTCCTGCCTACTCTTGTCACTGAGGTATAAGCAGCACATGCGTATGCCTGCCCCCCCCACCGGGCCAACCAAACTTCAGCTGCCTTCACCAAGTTAGTACTTGCTAGGCGCAGGGAATCAATTTGGGACAGCTCATTGTGTCCTGGCCAGGGGCATGGCCCAGTCCAAGCAAATCCCATGAATCTGCTCTGGGGAGGGAGCAATCAACTGAAGTCACTGTCGCTCACAGTTCAGGCTCCTTCTGCCCGATTCCAACCTGTCACCCATTTGGTTGCGCCCTTCCTGTGTGGGGGTCTCATTCCAAGCACTGACCATGGATTACTGAAGGTGCCTTTGCTGGCTCTGCTCTCTGTTGGGCTCACCAACCCCTGATTTCAGCACTGCTGTGCTTCCTGTGAGTGGTGGCAGGAACAAGTTTGGGTGGCTCTGCCAGTTGCATGGATTAAGCTGGCACAGACTTGGCGAGTCACCACAAAAACACTGTGTCCCTTAATTTTTAGCTGTTTCAGTTGTAGTCCTGAAATATGTGATGAGCTTTTTTAGGATTTATTTTCTTCCTGTGTCAAGAGGATCTGTCTCTCTCTGTCTGGGTCTCTCCAGGGTGTTTTATTTTGGCATATGAATTGTTTCTACTAGCAGGCTTTGTATTTTTTTGCTCACTGATAGGCCATCTTGTCTTCTATTAGAATTTCTCATATTACACATTTTATTACTGTTGTATTCATGTTTTACAAGGGAAAATTTTTAAATGGTACACATAATTTATAGGATTATTTTATATTTATCAAATGCAAAAGAGAGAAGATGAAATTTATGCACCCTAGAGACCCAAAGAATCCAGCTGAGGACATGGATCCCATGTCAATGCCCTGCACAAATCCAGCTGAAGACCTCAAGTCCATGACAATGTCATACATGTGTCTATCTGGAGGACATGAAACCAAGACAATGTGTCAGGTGAAGTCCATATCAAGGATCTACACTGGGGAGGTCCAAAGCTCAGTGGTTTAAGGTAGAAAGTCTGTAACAGTGGAGAAAGGATCTGAGCCACTATGCCATGGGATCTACACTAGAACCAGTAAGTGATGGTCAAAGTAAGGGCTACTGAAAATAACTGTAGTCATTCTCTGCAACAATGAGGTCCTGAGCTCCACTGATGATGAGAAATGCTGCTCTCAGATCAGGAAACCCAGCATAAAGAGCTTTCCCAGGAGAATCAATAGCACACTGCTTTCCCCTCCAGTTGGCTTTTCTATGCTGTTGGCAACAATCCTCAGAGCCCTTCACACCCAGCACCATGCTGTTTCAGTTCAGCTGGGTGGTACAACTTGACCATTAGTGATTCCAACACAATTATAATGCAGAGGAGGATAAAGTATGTACTTTTATTTCCTGAAACACTATTTTTTTGCATCTGTCATGTCCCAATTCATCTGAAAAATGAAAGAATATATTAACCTCTATGCCTGAGAATACTATGCAACATTAGGGAATTTTTTTGAGAGTTCATATTTAGTCCAATTGCCTCATTTTAAGGAGATAATGTAATTTTAGATTCAAAATTTGGGTGTTTAATTCCAACCTAAACTGCCATCAATGTCAATTCTCTATTTCAATTTGACAATCATTCATTTAATATATGCTTACAAAAGGACCATTACTGTGTGAGGGGTATAAAGAAGACACCTAGAAACTCTATTTTCTTAACTCTAAAATGCTAGCATTTATGTTAACTACATAAATTATAATAAAGTGTGGTGGGATTTATAAAATGCCTGACCCACAACAGCTGTCACTAATACATACATAAAACAGTAAGTGCTGACCAGTAGCAGGAAAGACTGCATTGAACTCTGTTGTTGGGACTGTGAATGAGAAGTCTCTATGAAAATCAGCATAAAGTTTCCTCAAAAAGCTAAAAACTAAAGCTTCACCTTGATCCTCTCCTTCCATTCCTTGCTATGTTCCTGTAATTTCAGCCAGCATACTCAAGAGATACCCACACATCCGCATTTATGGCAGTGCAATTCCTAAGAGTCATGGTATAGAATCAGTGTAGATATCCATCAACAGATGAGTGACTAGAAAATACTCCTAGTATATACAGGAGTGGTATATACTCCTTTGTGGTATATACACAAAGGATTAATATAGATCATAAACAGTGAAATCATGTAGTGCATAAAATAATTTAAGGCATTGGATATCATCATGTCAAGTAAAGTAAGTGAGACACAGAAATACAAATATTACATGTTTCACTCATATGAGGAAACTAAAAATAAACTAAAAAAAAAATCCAAAAGACAGAGAGTCAGAGAATACAAGAAAGTAGAAGGAAAACAGAGAACAGGAAAGAGGGAAAGTGATAAGGAAAGTCTTCTTTGCTCCTAGGTACATAGAAGAGTGAAGAAAGAATGGGAATTATTTATACCCTGAAATTAACATGGATCAAATAGCTAAATATTTAAACAGAAACTTAATCTTCTGTAAGGCAAAATAGTTTTTTTTTCAAATTAGGCAAATGCCAACACTGTGAACTGAATCCCAACTACAGAAGAAATGAAATCAAGAATCATCAACAATTATCAAGAGTCGAGAATCAGTATCATTAAAATTCAACAAACTACATTCTGTCAAATTAACAAGCCTCTGCAAAAAAGGACATAACAATCAGAGTGAAGAAACAATCTAGACTTGCCAGCTATTCCTTGGAGAAAATACCCATATCTAAAATACATAAAGATATTAATAAATTAGACCACTGCAAATAAAAATCCACTATTGGGTCCTTACCTAGATTCCCAGTCTCCCAAATGAGTGTATGGCAGAGGTTAAATAAAAAGAGACAATTGTAACAATTTCTTAGGGCTCCAGGAGAGCCAAACCCTGTATTTAAACTCATGACTCAGGGCTAAAACAAAGGTTTCTCTAGATCAGCCTATTTTTAATAGTCCAACAAGGGGCAGAGAAAATAAGGAAAGTGCAGGCAATGAGCAGGACTTTCGAGTCATTTCAAGGATGTCTCCAAGTAATTAATCTAGTCAATTCATTAAAACTCCCTTATCATGAAGGCATGGTAAATATGAGACAGTAGGAGTAAATTCTGCAGCTGCAGTCTCTATCTACTTAGTTGGGGTTGGAGCCAAGTGTACACAGCTGTGGCTTTATCATGCTTTTTGAGATGTCTCTGGCCTCATAGATTACTACAAATCTCAGCCAGGATCAGTGAGTCATAGAGTTTCACTTACTATGAATCAGCTCTGGCCACCAGGCAAGGGGCCAAGGCCTAGGACAGACTCACAGATAAACATAGAAAGCCAATTAGTAAAATTTAAATCCTGCTCAGAGCTGCTTCACTTTGCTGTGGTCTCCAACAGTCCACCAAAATAAAACACATGAACCTGAAATAAATGTACATTTCTTAGAAGAAGACACACAAATGGACAAGAGGTACAGGGAAAAGTTTTCAAAATCTCTGGACATTGAAGAATTATTAATTAAAATAACACTGAGAATACAGTTACTAAGATCATGAAGAAGATTAAGAAAAAGTGATGTTACAACAAAGTCAAATGAAAACTACCACGAGAGAAAAATGTGTTTACAGAAAGTACAGTGAAAAGATTTTTCAGTAGAATGAATGAGTTTTCCATACAGTTAAGTGAGACCTGAAACAGAACATGAAATACACACAAGAGAAAAATATTTGCAACACATCTTGGTTGGCTGTGAAAGCCAACACAGAAGCAGAATATTTGAAGATGTCAGATAAAAACAACACATCATTTAGTGTATAAAGGTAAAGCCAGTTGAATTAAAGCATACTTATTAATGCAAATCCTAAAGACCAGGGAAGCTTGGAGTAAAGTGTTTGAAGCTCTTAATGAAAAGTCTTTGAAATGTAGCCTGTAGCAAGAAACACCTTCAAAATTGATGAAGAAATAGGAATATATCATGATGAAAAAGCCATAAGAGTTTATGAACACTACACCAGCACCCTAACAAGTCTAAATAGTTATCCTACATAGACATATTTAAAGAATTTTAAAGAATAAAACTCTGATGAGATGAATAAACTAACCAGGATGAGCCTAAAGAAAAGGTAACATAAAGACATCAGCACCATAAAAATAATGCAATGTCAAAACTGTGTCAGTATTATTCAAAAACAGCACTCAATATATATGAATTTAATTCCTCTATCAAAAGACACAGATTGAGTGGATTCAAAAAATAAAATACCCTACTATAGGGTGAAAAGAAGAGACAAAACTGAGCCCCAAAAATGTATTATAGAATTGCAGAAACATTTTATGCAAAAACTATGAAAGCAGGAAGTAGCTCTCTCACTTTCAGGCAAAGTACACTTCAATCCAGGATTGAAGAAAAGAGACAAAGAAAACTGCCACATATTATAAAAGAACAATTCAACAAAAACAGAAAAACTTGTAAATATTTGCATATAAAATACCAGCACAACCAACTTCATAAAACAAAGATTATTGAACATAAAATATCAGATAACCATTAATGTAATCACAAGGGAGACTTCAATCCTCCCTTTCACAAATATTATACAAGAAATTTAAGAAAAATTTTCAATATTTAACAACTTCCCACAAATGAACTTAATAGATACTTATAGAAGATTATTTGAATAATAGCATCCAGTTGTTTTACCACAGCAGAGGGTATACATACTGTTCTATGAATATTGCTAAATAAATATATGAGAATCAAATTTATATCATTTATAATTTCAAATGGCAGGTATCAAAAAGTAGCATCTAATGGAAGAAAATCAACAGAAATTTTATAAATACATATATATTAAATAAGAATAATCAATAGGTCACTGAAGTCACTGAATAAAAAAAAAGATTTGAGGACCAAATGTTCATGCCAGTGCAACAAATTAGAAGCTGTGTGACTCTGTGAAAGATGTCCTAGGTGGAAAATAATTCCTCTTAACGTTCACTTCAGAATATCTGATCTAACACAGGGAAATAACCTGATGATGCATCTCCTGTTCCAAAAATATTAGAACAGCCTAAATAAATACAAGGTAGGAATTTATAAAGATAAAAATGAAAGTAGTGAAATAGAATAAAATGTATAAAAGCAATGCCCAGAGAACTGATTCTTAAAAAGTAACAACAAATTAGGCTGACACTTGTCTAAACTTTCCAGAAGTACAAAAGCAACAGACTGTATCAATGGAGGAAAAACATAAGAAAAAATATCAAAATGAACATGGCTAGTATACAAAAGATTATTAGTGTTTTGAAAATCTGTACTTAAATGTAATGGAAAATCCAGAAAACATTGGCATCTACTGGACATGGGTGAATTACCAAAACTGAACAAAATTTTTAAAAACCTTGAACAATCCTCAAAAGTGCAATGAAATTGAGACATTAATAAAATATTTTTCAACTAAGTGAATCCCAGTACTGGCTGACTGGGAGCTGAATTCTAAAAGAATTTCAAGAAATAACATATGTCCAATTTCTCAAACTCTTTAATGAAATTAAAATAAAAGAACATCTAAATTCATTCTTCAAAGCTAGCATCAGCCAGTTAAATACTAGAAAAGTGACCAAGGAAAAGTAAGTAGTAGTTTAATTTTTTATTGCATGTAGATGTAGATATCCTCAAAATGATACTGTAAAACAAAATGTAACAAATATTAAAAGACCATATATCATGATAAATAAACTTGACTTGTTAATGCTAGGTCTACTGTAATGATCAACATAGGCAATTCAATGCACATTGTACATCACATAAAAACAAACAGGCAACGATCTCCAGAACACCTCAATGGAAGCAGAAAAAAAAATCTTTGATGATATCCTGCATCCATCCAGGATGAACCATGCAGGTAATAAATACAGAAAGACCCTATATCAACAAGATCTAAATCTATAGCCAATATCATATTAAAGAGAAAAAGTTGAAAGCTTTCCCTCTCAAATCAGAAAAAAAAAACATGTACTAACACCATTCCTGTTCAATATGATATTCAAAGTATTTGCCAGAGGGATCATGCAAGAAAAAAGGTATACAAATTTGTCTATAGAAGAGGAAGAACTCAAACTGTCATTATTACCCCAAGATAGTATTATTTTTCTTTTCTTTTTTTTTTTTTTTGTGTGTGTGTGTGTATGTGTGATACTGGGGCTTGAACTCATGACTTCATGCTTGCCAGGCAGGTGCTTAGGCCAGTGAGCTAAATTCCCAGCCCCATCACCAATGATAGTATTCTAATATAGAAGACCCAAAATTTTCCATTACAATACTCCTAGAATTAATAACAAAATTAAAGAATGTAACAGGATACAAAATCAACACAATGTTAATAATGTCCTTCACACCAATAATGAGCATACCAAGAAAGAAATGTGGGAAAAAAACATCACTTTCCAGTGTCCTCAAGAAAACTTTGTCTTTAGGATTTAGCCTCAACCAAGAATCGCAGAGAAATCTATATAGAAAATTACAGTACAGTGTTCTGAAAAGGGACATTGAACAGGAAATCAAAAAAGTGAATGGCAACACTGTTCCTGACAGAACCAATAATGTGTTTGTTCCATATCTTAACTAACAAACTAATTTAATATAATTAACTCCAAAATATCAAAGCCATTTCTACAGAGGTGTAGAAAACACTATGAAAATTCTTATGGAAAGAGAAGACCCGGCTTATTAAAAGCAATCTCGGTCAATCAAGACAAAGAAGGAGGCATCTTAGTTCTCACTTTCAAATTAGGTTACAAAAACAGTGATAAAAAGCAGCATAGTACTGGCAAAGTCAGACATCTGGAACATGAAACAGAAGAGAGGGCGCCCAAGCAACCCAGGCACATCAGGTTGCCTGAGCACTTACGCAGGGGCTAGAAGACGGGAAGCCTTTCAAAACATTTTCTCTGTGAGCACAGATTACCAGCAGACAAAGACGGAGTCTAGACCCACATCTCTCATGATGTACTAAAACAAAGTTTAACGTTCTAAACATTGAAGGAGATTTAGCAAATTGGCTGATATACGTACAAGTAAAACTCTTCAAGACATAGGCGCAGATAATAACTTTTGAAATAGAGGAGTACAGTACTTCATTACAAATGAATATCATATTTTTATCCACTTTTTGCCTTTTAGTTATTTGTTATGCATTTCACTGAGAGCCATCAGTTATAGTGGATCCACAGATACAAAGGAACAAAACCAACCCCAGTCTCTTCCTGTGCCCGAGGTAGGCGAGTGGGAGCATCAGCAGTCAGCGCCTCCTTGGCAGGACAGCGCTGAGCAGGACAGTGGGCAGGAGGACACGCGGGCAAAGGGCCCTCCACCAGCACAGCCACGATGGGCATGGCATGCAGCTGAGTGAAGGCAAGGCTAAGAGGGGACTCGGGCCTGGGGTAGGAGGAGTATGTCTGAACCAGGAAACCTGGGTGCAAACACTCTGTACTATTAAACACAGGTTCAGCTTAGTGAGTGAGTGGACTTGGGATAGTGTGCACTTTTCAGGCAGAGTTCCAATGTAATTTTATTTCATGCTAAAGACTATATGTGTGTGTGTGTGATTCAATTTTATTTGTCCTTTTTCTCTGTTTGCTAACACAAGCTTCTTCCTCTATCTCCTAAGGAAAACAAACTAAACAGTACAACACATAATGAATCCTTCTATAAGCTACTGAGGAAGCATCTTCATGTTCAAGATCTCCTTATCCTATTAATTTACTGCCATCTTTTTCTCTTCTGTAGTGCTCATCTGGTTCCGGACATGCTTCCCCAATACATGGTAACCTGGCATTTGAGAAAACAGCAAACCTAAGATAACTCACTTTACTTACTGTTCTGAGGAGAATCATAGGATTCTCACTCCTGAGATGCTTGAAAAAGTAAGTAAATTTCTCTTCTTATCTGAGAAGAATCATAAGAATTTTAGTCTGAATGTGACTGGGAAAGTCATTCTCATTACCCCTCTCCCCCAGGGAGGTTGATAAGACTCTCATTCCTGAGGTTCTTTAAGAAGTCACTCCATTTTCCATTCTCCCCAAGGAACACCATAAAAATTTCATTTCTGGAGTACAGCAGACAGCGTCTGCTTTTTCCATCTCCCCATAGGGGCAATTATAAGACTCGTTCCAAGTGGGCTTCCTTGCACCTGAGGGACAGGAGCACCCTTATCTCTGAGGACACAGACAAGAATCAGACACACAGGCCTTGACATTTCTGCCCAGCTCACCATCGTTCTATCATAGCTCTGCCCCAAGCATGCTCCTCAGGAGGGTTCATTTTTTGATCAAAACTTGCATAAAAATATGTTTCCCTGATTCTTTGGTTCTTCATTGCATACATGGCCCCTGGTGGCATGTTGAAATCATTATTAAATAAGTGTGCGTATTTTTCTCCTGGTCATCTGTCTTTTTTTAGAAGCACTGATCTATGACTCTGACACAATAAAGAAAGAAACTGTTTGTCTTCTTGTGATCTTCAGCATTTTACATATTTTACACATTTTTACCCCTCCCCTAAAATCTGAATTATTTTGATTATGGAAATATCCTTTTCATTTTAAAATTCCCAATACTCTGTCACTGATTGCTGGAAGTACATCTAGAAAAAAATTTTAAAAATCTTTTGGTGAACGTAAAAAAGATCAAGAGTACTACCCAATGAGCTGAAAAGGGCCTCATTGAAAAGGAGGAGTATGAAGGCTCTGTTAATGTGTGCTGATAGCAAAGTCAGGAAGTTCTTAATGGACGTTGTTATCATACACTAAAATAAACTAGAGGGAAATTATATATATATATATATATATATATATATATATATATATATAACTGCTAGATCTATATAACTATATATATATATATATAACTAGAGGGAAATGAGATATATAGATTGATGTGTGTGCATATATATATATATATATATAACTATTTGACTCTTGATTTTGCTTTTGTCATGTGTGTGTGTGTGTATGTGTGTATAGTTTACTATTGTTAAAGAATTATAACTATTATCACATTCATCATCTTTTTGTAGGAACACTGAGCTAAAACCTACAGCATCTAGGAGAAATTCTGAATGACAAGGAAAGTCGAGGAAAGATGTTTCCTATTTTGACTAAAGTTTCATTTCTTTCTTCCAGGAATTCTTCATTGACCACAGCAACCTTTGTTCTGCTTAACCATCTTCATGATAGTTCTTCCCATCTCTATGCAGAATCAAATTTTGCCTTCCATTGATCTTCTCAGTGTGGTTCCTGCAGTGAGGAATGCATAGGAGCAGAGCTTTTCCAGCATGAGGTGGCAGCCAAATGGTCTCACAAACCTGGGCAAAGGGCTCTCTTTAAGCACTTGTTGAAGACATTTCAGCTGCTTCAGATCATTTTCTCAACAGACATAGGTGGCAGAGGAGTCTTCTCATTCCATTTTTCCTGGGAGAAACATGAGCAGATAGGGCAAGCACCTTGCAAATAACACAGCTTGTAAAGTGTAGTGCTGCACCTCAGACTCTACCCCTTATCAAGAGTGGACAAGCCCATGTTAATACTCAGAGTGTTTAGGCCATTGTGTGCCCACTGCCTAAAAGAATCCCCATGATTTTGTGTTTCCAACATCATTTAGCACTATCAAAAGAGAACATTCATGAAGTTTCTCATAGATCTGACAGAAAAATTTGAAAGAAAAATACTATCTTTTAATTTTCTTATTTTAAAAAGAATAAAACAGGACAGAACAAAACAAATCAGAACAGAACAATGCAAGTAACATGGGACTTCAAAACAAGACAATAAGATATCTGCAATGGCTCACATAAAGTCTCTTGTTTTCTTTGAAATAGTTGTCCATACCCGCATGCACAATAATATCAAACATAACAAAATGGTATAAAACCAATCAAAAGAATGAAGGCATCACAGGACTTCAAAACCAGACTGTGGGACATGAACAATGGTTAGTATATTATCTCAAAATAGTTGTATATTCTATCACAGTAATGAAATCAAATAAACCACAGCAGAATAGAATCAATTAAAACAAAAGAATAAAAGGACTTCCAAAAAAAAACAAGATAGGAAGTCAGCAGTGGTTACCATAATGTCTTATTTTCTTAAAAATAGCTATTCATATCATCACACATAGTAAATCAAACAAAACAAAATAGAATGAAACTAATTAAACAAACAAATGAAAACATTATAAGACTTCAAAACAAGGTAGGAGGAAACCAGCCATGATTACCATACTACATCCCACTATGTTGAAAACAGCAGCCCGCACCATTAGACATAGTAAAATCTAACAAAACAAGA
>PVLA01017826.1:0-16177 GCA_004027455.1 Hydrochoerus hydrochaeris | reverse complement strand
CCTTGGTGTTGCTCTTGGTTTCCCCTCCTTCCTTTGTCAAGCAAAGCAGTCTGTCCCGCCTGGCCCTGCCCGGGATTTTCCCCTGCTGTACTTCCGCGATGCTCAGAGCTTCCCTTCAGGCCTTGCATATTAAAACCTCTGTTGCTCAGACCCACGGAGTTTGGACTCCATTCTTCATTGCTAAATATTCTGCTCTTCTGGCCCCTGCTCAGGCTCTTTGCTGCCTATTTACTTGCTCATTGCAAAATATTTATGAAAGACCTACTCTCTGCCAAGCCTGGCCCAGACCATGGGGACAGCCAGGGACCACCACATAAAAGTGCCACTCCACTCAGGGACAAGTCTTACGCAGCCCAGGGGAGATCTGGGGCAGTGGCCAAAGACCTCGGCTCATGGCTGGAACACACGGGCGGAGGCCAAGTGTCCCTGTGTTGCCCTGTGTGGGGGTCTGTGTGCTGTTGGATCGGGAAAGTCGCCAACTCTGTGCATGTCCATTTCCCCAGCTGCGGAACGGGGAGCGGGAAGACAGCCCGTGGGCTGGTGAGTAACCACAGCCAGCACAGGGGAGGCCTTGGGGCTGGAGACGCTGGTTACTTAGAAATGCTGTCTGTAGCCTGCGGATGCTCAGGGAGGAGTTGGAGGCAGCAGGAGAAGCAGGAGATGCAGCTGCTAAGGGCCAGGCTGACACCGCCCAGTGCATCCTCCTGGCTTAAGTGTGTGTCCTCCATGGAGATGCTGAATGGGCACTAGCGGCTCCTCCCACGTTTATCCTGTGCTTCCAGCCCAGCCCCTTCACTCTGATGCACCCGGGGTGATCCTGGCACCTGTCTTGTGGGGAGCGTCTAGGCCTCCATGGAAATCTGTGAATGGGTCCAGGAGTCGAGTGCCAGAGGACCACAGTGTCACCATGCAAAATAGATAACTGATCTGTCCCCAGATCTGAATCCCATCGGCTGGCACCTACACGGCCACTTCCTGTGGGCGGAGGACGCTGGGCGGCCCGGGGTGCCCACGGCCACTGAGCTGGTGAGGAAGCCTGCTGCCTCATCATTTTCCGCAGTGCTCGGAGGGGGACACGACGCACGAGGAAGGCCGAGGGAGCAGGGCCGTCGGAAGCCAGGTGCAGCGCTGCAAAGGCCGCGTCTCACGCCTGGCCGCCTCCTGGATGAGCCAGGATGGAGACATTCAGCGCCTCTTCCTCTCATCTGCGGGAGTCCACTGTGTCAGATCTAGGTGTCCAGGCCTGAGCGCGCAGCTGTCCCCACAAGGAGACAGAGCACCCCAGCACCACCACGTGCCCCGGAACCCAGGGGCGGCTCTGCCGCAGGACCTCTGTGGATAAACCCAAAGCAAATGGAAACAACCATGGTACAGACCGCGCTTGGCGCCAGCCTTTGGGAAGCACTGCGGGAAAGTCTCGGAACGGGGGAAAGACGGCTCGCTTACCTCATGGCAGGGATGCGCCGTGTCGGGGTCAAGGACGCAGCCGGCTCTGCTCCGAATTTTCACTGAGCCCTGGCCCCCTCCCCCGCGGCCTGGCGGAGCCCCTCCCCCGAAGCGGCTCCCTTCTCAAAGGCAGAAAATGAAAACGTGACTTTTTGGTAGGCAAAACTCTCTCTGCTTTATACATTTTCTCTCTAGGCAGAAATAGACCTTTTTATATTTCTTTTAGAGAAATAGGAGGTGGCTTTAAAATGTCAAATTTCCTGACTGAGGACAAACTGCCTTTTAAACATCACATTTTCCCCACTGTGTGCCGTTTTACTTTGCTTCTGCTCTCTACCTGAACACAACCCAAGTTCTCACGTCAAGAAGCATCAGGGGTTTATGTTTTCTGAACAAATGACAGTGAAACTTTTCCAAAGGCAAGTACTTGCATCAATTAAAGACAAATATTTTCATTGTTGGCAGAGATACTGGGCCAGGATATCTCTGGGCAAGGGGTGCACAGGTCTCCTCCACTCCCCACAGGAGCCTGGAGCCAGCTCAAGGCTGCAGTTGCGCTGTTGGACATGGGCATGGAGCTGCAGAGGCCACCTGAGGACAGCAAAAAGCATGGCCAGTTGTGACCAGGCTTGGGCACAGGTGCTCTGCTTTGCCAGCCTCACTCTGGTCCTCCTGGATGTGAATGTGTAGGTGAAGTTGTCTTTCTTCCCCTGGGTGGGCGGAGGGAGCACCTCGGGGTGACAGCTGCCTGGTGTCCATCAGCTCAGCGTTGATTGAGGAAGGAGGGGCCCAGCGGGGCCCAGGCCCACCCTTGAGTTTGCTCCCAGATGGGATCAGGACCTCGTCCCTAGCTGCATGTGGAGGACACAGTCCTTAAGCTCCCCTGAGAGTGGTTGATGCCGTCTTCCAGGTGCTTCCAGCCCACAGGTACGGCCACCAAGGAGAAGGCATCAGGCAGTGCCGATATGGTGGCCCTTCCAGCTGTGGATCCAGACTTGTGTTTGCTGCTCAGGGCTGCCAGGAAAACTAGCACCGATCAGGTGCTTAAATCAGCATTCATGGTCTTGGGAGTAAAAGTTCAAACCCAAGGCATGGCCCTCCAAAGTCTCTCTCCAGCGTCTGGTGGTCCAGGCTGGTAGACTCACTCCAATCCCAGGCTCCTGGGACCCCCTGGCCTTTTGTGTCTTCTTCCCATCTCTTCTCTTCTAAGGACACTTGTCACCAGGTTCAGGGTGGCCCTAAAACGGATGGCCTCCATTGGGGACTCAAATCACATCTTCGAATACCTGAGGCTCACAGGTCCCAGGGTCAGGATGGAGTCATGTCAGTTTGGGGAGTCAGAAGGGGCACTGTTTAATCCACTCCAAGGGGTGAGGCTGGTCTCTACCCCACGGAGAGGATGTTGCAGGGAGAGGGAGCTCGGAGCCCCATTTTGGGAGCTGAAAGATGGAAAGAATGGGGAGAAGAGGAGGCTGATGGCGCAGTAGGGCCCCCACCGCAGGATCAGTGCGAGGAAGACGTGAGTGCATCCCACATCCCCAGTGACCACGGTGTCCCCCGAGTGCAGAGTGCACACACGGGGCCACCTGGGCTGTGTGGAGAGCAACCATAAATCACAGCCAGGCGAGGGGGCCTGGGGGCCTGCTCTGACACTCACAGCAAAGACCTGGGCAGCTGCGCAACAGGACCTCAGCTCACGGCAGGGACCTTCTGACACTGCGGATCCTGCACAGCCAGGCTTGGGGGGGCCCCTGAGGCCAGAGCAGAGGAAGGAGCAGAGGCCCAGAGACAGGAACAGCACACACCTATGGCTGAGAGGCTGCCCATGGGGCTCAGAGTCCCTGCGCCGGACCTGGCCTGGTCCACGGTTCCACGGTCCCCTGCAGGTTTCCTGGGGGAGGAAAAGGCTGATGCTCTAGGCAAAACCACAGCTGGCGTGAAAAACATTTCAGACTCTCAAGCAAATAGCCTCAACCTTACACCTACGGTGTTACTGACAAGGCGAGGAAGACACGAACGGAAGGTGGCCGGGGGGAATGATCCTGACCTAGGGCGGGGGCTGGCTGGCTCCCTCCTTCCACTCCTGACATTGGATGGCATTTAGGAAAGCGAGGAGCCAGGGTCCCTACTCAGGTCAGCCCAGCACAAGGCCAGGACTGGAGCAAGTATCTTGCATGGAGCTCGCCCCTCACTGCCCAGCCCACACCGGACCAGGATGGGGACCAGACGGAGCCCTGCCTCCCCACCATGCCCAGCCTACACCCCAGACCAGGGCTGGGCCCAGGTGAAACTAAGCCTCCTCCACACGCGAACCGAGACGGCTGGCTGGTGGGAGTCAGGGCCAGCAGTGAGCTGAGCTGGCTTCATTGCAGCTGGCTTCTATCTCACACCTGCCAGAGCCTGGCTCGGAGCACTGCGCTTTGAAGGTCTCAGTGCTTTGAATCTCACGATGCCCAGGAAGGTCAGTGAATGCCACTGCTTCCCGACTTCTGTCCCCCTGCATTCATTAGTGCTATGTAGTAACTAACACTGCTGACTTGCGTGGCTATGACTTTTTATCCTACAAAGTTGCTGATTTTTTTTTTTTTAACCAGACATAGAAATCTTCTGGTGGAGTCTTTTTGGATCTTCTGCATAGAGAATCATATTGCCTGTGACAGGGATGCTCTGATAGCTTTTCCTGATCACATCCCTTTTATGTATTTCTCTGGCCTGGTCACCCTCCCTAGCGTGGGTCGTCCCGTGCAGAACTCGAGTGGTGAGAGCGCACACCCTCCTCTCACTCCTGACTTAGAGGAAATGCGCTCGGCCTTTCCCCACGTTTACAGCTTTTAGCAGTTTGAGGTGAATTCCTTCTGCACACATCAACCCAAGCTGGAAATGATAAAGGCAAAAGGATAGCAGATGCCCTGGATCCTGAGGATTGTTAGAAACTATTTTTGAAAACTTATATTCCATCATATTGGAAAATCTGGAAGAAATAGATAAATCCTTAGACACATATGACTTACCAAAACCAAACCAAGGAGACATCAAAATCCCAAGGAGACCACAAGCATGGAATGCAGGTGATGCAGTAATAAAGAAGAGCTCAGGACCCGATGGATTTACTGCTGAATTCACCAGAACATTAGGGAAGAACTATCACCACCGCTCACCAAGCCTTGTGGGTAACTGAGGGGAAAGCAATGCTTTCAAACTCTTTCCGTGAGCCAGTGTTACCCTTCACCAAAACCAGGGGGACTCAGCACAAAAGTTCATCCTTGGTGAATATAGAGACCCTAATCCTCAATCCAAAACTTGCAAACAGAGTTCGACAACTCATGAAAAGTTCGTGCACCGTGTCCCACTGGCCGCATCCCAGGGATGCAAGGAAGGTCCCGCACCACACACAAAGCAGTAAACGCGGTCCACCACACAGACAGTCCACCACGGTCCACCACACAGACAGTCAGGGATCAAAGGCACATGGCCCTCTCAGGGCGTTCCACAAGCTCCAACACCACACCCTTTCCTTACACCCAGGGCATTTTAGAAGAGATGAGACTCCAAGAATTAGAGAGCAATGATGCCTTTGCTATTTTGTGGATGGACTGAAACCACTGGATTATCTGTTTTAAATGAGTGATTTTTGTGGAGTCCTGATTGTGTCTCCCTGGAGTTGACATAAAATACACAATAAATCCAGCATCTCTATGAACCTCATGACCACTTAATATTAAATAGCTTCACATGGTTAAAGTTAGTGAATCCTCCAAGGAAATCTTTATAACTTCCGTTCGGTTAACTCGTGTCCAGTGTGTAGATCACCCCCAGCCACCTCTGTTAACCCACACGCGTGTGTGCACTGCTGGCTAAGTGCTGTGCTCTTTAGAAGGTGTTCTCTCTCATGCACTCATCTCTAACTTTCCATCGCCATGTGGAGCATACCACTGTTGTTATTTTTTTTTTTTTTGAGACAGTGTCTCCCTGTGTGGTTCAGGCTGGCTTTGAACTCACTATGTAGTTGAGGCTGGCTTCAAGCTCACGGTGATCCTCCTGCCTCAGCCTCCCCAGTGCTGGGATTACAGGCATGTGCCACCATACTTGACCTGAGCACACTATTACTACCAGCCCCATTTTAGAGTCAGAAACTGAGGCTTGCTGGGTGAAGCTGCCTGTCCTGAGTGACCCAGCTGGAGAGAGGTGAGCCCAGGACCCACACATGAGCAGAATCCCTCCAGGTCTGGACTCTCAGCTCTTTCTCGACATTGCTTCTCCTAGGGAAATACATGCAGTTCCTTGGTTAAAAGCTGGGAAGGTCGGAGCCCAGCCTTGTGTTGTGAGCTAGCCGGCCTTGCTCCCTCCAGGTCTCACTTTCCGGCCTGGCTCTCGGCCACGGGCCTCAGCTGTCTTCTCTCAGCAGCTCTGGGAATTTTGTGGCTGAGTGAACTGTTCGTAAATCCTGGGAGTTTGAACTGCACTATGTGTTGCAGAAATGCAGGACCGGGGGTTGTCACCACCGTGGCGTTAATTAGAATAAAGGGAAAGTAGTGTCTCACTGTCACCTTGCTGATGCCGGAATGAGCGACGTCTCCAGCAACCACCAGCACCCACGGGGCCAGCACCCAGCGTCCCTGTTTTGTTGGTTAAAGAGCTCAGTTCTGTTGACACCAGCTCCACAGGGGGGCTGCGTTGGGGTTCAGCTGGTGACCCTGTGACTCTGGATGTCTGGAGAGAGAGGGCGGGTGGGCTTCTGTTTGGAGCTCTGACATCAGACTCTTCACTAATGTTGTAGTCAGTAAGAGGCAGACACCATTTGTCTGTCTATCTGTCCACATGTCTGTTTTCATGTGGGAGGGCTGGTCCTTAACTGGGAGCCACAATGTACCCTCCTCCGTCCTCTGGGGGAGGAGAGGGTGAGATGCACCTGGCCCTGGCCTCTCCCACTCAGTACATGGCCGTGGACCCCCAGCTAAGGAGAGCCGAGGAGGAGCCCCACCTGCCATCCTTCTGGCCATGCCCCAAGCCCAAAGCTGACCTAGAGGGACCCGGGTGTGGAACTGAGAGTAGCTGGTGAGCCCCAGGTGTGCAGGAGAGAAATGAGAACCTTGGGACAGGTGGGCTGGACAGGATGCCAAGAGCCATCTCCAGGCCCCGAGGGTTCACTCGGGCAGGATGAGGTCCACTCTCCTGAGAGGGACCCTGTCCAGGGCTCATCCATGGGCTCAGCAGGGAGGAGGCAGTGTGCCAACCACTGTACTAAGAGATGGTGGCCTTGAGAGCCCCCAAAGCCTGCTCATCACACGGGGTGGCCCTGGAGTGACAGCCACCTGAGGGACCACAGAGGTGACCCCAGACTGTGGCTTCTCCCACAGACAGAGGACACCCAGCTCCACAGCCATGCCCAGGTCCGCCGCCCTGCCCAGGTCCACCTTCCCCCTTGGGCAGCAGAGAACCTCGCTCTCCACTGCCCCGAGCTGCACCTCCAGGCACACGGGTGTGTGCGCGTGGTATCTGCGGTGTGCTGTCAGCGTGTGGCATGTGTGTACTTGTGTGCTGGGTGTGGTGTGTGTGTGCACACACCTGTGTCTCGGGTGTCCCCAGAGAAGGAGTGAGTGGAGGAGCTCCTGGCCCTGCAGATGTGCCTGCTCCCAGTGTGGCAGCTCAGGACAGGACAGCTGAGGCTGAGCATGTATCCCCAGGGACACCCAGGCCTCACACCAGGTCCTCAGGTCACTGTGAGAGACAGGCTGGAACAGACAGCCCATCAGCGAAGGGCTCCTCCAGAAGGGCCAGGGACTGAGAGGGCAGACAGAGGCCTGAACAATGACACCAGACCACCAAATGTGACAAAGAAGGATGAGAAATGTCACCAGCGTGTGACAGAGTTTCCCTGTCTCTTGGTTCCACCAGTGTCGAAATCCTGGCTGTGAGATGTCAGTTTCCAAGACGCCCTTTTGGGAAACTGAGGAAGGCATCTGGGCACTCTCCATGTTCTCTCTTATTCTTGCAAGTGGGGGTAAGCCACGGCGTGAGCTCAGGTGACCCCAGCAGACCCAGGGCAGTGTCATGCAAGGGCTCTGTGCTGCCCTAAGGCTTCAGAATGGGGTGGTCACTAAGCAGCCTTGACCACTGACACTGATAAGGGACAGCATGTCAAGAACACTGGACAGGAAGTGCAGGCCCAGTGCAGATGATCAGGTGGCTGGAAACCCGGCCCTTTGAGCGCTGTAACCCGAGAGAGGACAGCCATCAGGCACCAGCCTGCGGTCAGGGTCTGTGCAGAAGCATCTGTCTGCCTGTCTGTCTGTCAAAGGACAGGGTCCACACTCCCTTCGCACTTTCGTCTATTTATAATTGTGCCTCCGGGCTCCGGTGAAACGGTCCTGAGAATTCTCGGCCTCTGCAGATCACTGCCCTTGAATCCTCCCTCCTCCTACAGCCTCACTACGCAGCAGGAGCTGCGCCCACCGCCTGGCCACGAGCCCATCCGTCACCCGCAGAGCAGAACATCCTCGGGCAGACTGACAGTCAGAGGCTTGCGTTTGCCATTTTGTGGGTTCTGCCTGTGCAGCCCGCCAAGGTGAAAATCCGAGGAGCTTTACTCAGCTGTGACTGCAGACAGGAAATAACCTGCACTGGCATTTGCTCAGCACTTCATCAAGTCCAAAGCACTGTCATAGCTGGGAGAAGCTGGGGCTTAGTGTGTCTCTGTGGGGCGAGGAGAGAGCTTTCTCTCCCAGGTGAGGTGCGGAGCCTCTGCTCTGTCCTGGCCCCCATCTGGACTAACAGACCCCTAAGCCGAGCACTTGCCTGGCCCTGGAAGCGTGGTTTTGTGGGTCCTGGGCTGTGGTGACTGCCATATCTGCAGGGCCAGACCCAGCCGATACCTTCGTCAGAAAGGTGCCTGTTTGGCAGGGAGCCCCAAACCCTAACGGACTATGTCACACCTCGAACTGGCTCCCTGGTGATGGTTCTCGCTCAGAATCGGTGAGCTAATGAACATTTCATAACCAATTTGGTTATTTAATTCTATTTTCGAAATAAGCTTATACACAGGCTTGGTCCAGTTCACCTGCTGGTAAACACCCGGATAAGCATGAACCACTGGGAGATCCTCAGCCTCGGGATGGGGGCACCCGTGCTAGAAACCAAAGTCAACTCTCAAGCACACAAACACCTCTGGCAGCTCAAACCCATTCGCAGTGCAGCTCTCTGGCCTGGGCGCCTCACTTGTGCTCTGTGGACCTCGTGTTCCCGGCCCCAAACTGGGGACAACAGTGCCAACCTCAGTGACAGCGATGGTGACTGGGTGACATGTGTCAGACACCTGCCAGGTGACCACTGGTGACAAGGCCAGGTGCTCTTACCAAACACAGAGACTGCAGAGTGGAGGCTCTTGGCACTGAAACATACAGATACCGCCGACAGCCAGAGCCGCACCACTGCATCGGAGCCGGAGCCGGAGCTGGAGCCGGAGCCGAGCCGGAGCTGAGCCGGGGAGCTGAAGCCCCTCTCAGGTAGAGATTGAGCGTGAAGAAGGAACCATCACTGGGCTTCTCCCAGGGCCACCCAGACCCCTCGTGCTCGCTTACTGAGCTGTGCTTTGCATGTTGCCTCTGTGTCCTGATGCTGAGCTGTCCCCACATCTCCCGTCCCCTGGGAGTGTCCAGGACGAGAATCCCACTAGGACTCCAGGAGGTGACTCTGCACCCCAGCTCCTCTGAGCTCCTGAGCACATTTTGGCTGGGCTGAGTCCCCCTGCATCCCGTTCTGGTTGCTGAGCCTGGTGGGCTGCACATGGGTTAAAAGCTGGTGGCAGGGGGTCTGGAATTAGGGACTCTGAGCTCGAGGTCCAGGATCCCTTTCTTTTACTCCGCTCAACATAGAGAAGGATCCTCCTAACCCAGCCTAAGTTCTCCCGTCACTTGAAAAACATCACATTGACACTAAAGACAGGAGCATTGTGTAGCTAAGCAGGTGTCGCGAGTTCTCAGAAGACAGCGCGGTCCGGGGAGGGGAGGCTGTTCCGGAGGGGCCGTGAAATGCACCCTGGGATGGAGAAGGCCTGGGAAAGGGCTGAGAGCCTGCCTCTCTCTCGGGCTCCCTGCTGCTGCTTGTCCCTGGAGCACTGTAGATCCAGTGGGGACAGGGCTGGAGTCCTGGACTTGGGGTGGTGGCCGTGTGACTTGTGGCCACTGGTCTTCCTCCTGTATCTGCAAATTGGAGACAGGCCACCCCTCCACCAGGGTGTGTGTAAGATCAAAAGCTCCCTGTGCCTCTGTTCAGTTGTGGTGACAGCTCCTTCATGCAGGCATGGGACACGAGGACCCCAGGCCAGTGCATACATGGCCATGAGAAGGTACCAGCAGGCCGAAAGGCACTAGCCAAGTGAGGCTCAGAGGCTGCAGGCTGTGAGGTTCCAGCTCGGGGACGTTCTGGAAAGGTAAAGCTGGGAGGACAGCATAAGCCCTGGGCTGTGGGGTGCAAGAGGAGGGGAGGGATGAGTGGACAGAGCACAGAGGACAATTAGGCCAGTAAAACAGCTGTGTGTGACACTATGCAGGAGGACATGTGTCATTTTCCACTTGTCCAAGGCCGTGGAAAGTGGGGCACCAGCCTGAGTCCGGGTGACCTGAGGACTCTGCTCCATAACAACGTATTGGGGTCACAGCGTGTCACCTGCAGCAAGAGGTGAACCCGGGGACCACGTGGGGCAAAAGGTGGAGCGTGCCCTCCTGGCTGCCCAACTTCGCTATGAACCTAAAACTGTGAGGAAATGGCTGAGGCCTGTAACAGTGAAAATAAAAATAAATGAGCAATATTTAAAAGGGAAAACAAAGATGCAAAAGGCCAGCCGTGAAACAGGTAGGCCGGGCAGAGCCTGTCCTTACTCTGGCCTGTCCTCATGCCTCCTCCCTAAGCAAGACCAAGAATAGGAGCATGCACACCACTAGGGCCCAGGCGAAGCTGGTCTTGGCTGCCCTGGGGGTTTCCATCACCTAGAGCCATCTCTGCGGCTACAGCCACCTTCTCTCTCTCACCAGGTTCAGATCATGGTGGCACAAATGCAGATCCATGACTGTGCTTCCCAAGCCTAGACAGTTCTGGGGACACATCCTCCAGCAGGGTCACCTGCCTACCTGCAGGGTCACCTGCCTACCTGTAGGGTCACCTGCCTGCCTGAGGGTCAGTCCCTGCATGGGCACCTCATAGAGGGTCTGCTTCAGTCCTAGTGCTCGACAAATGGGAGACACACTGACCTCCATGCAGCATCCTGCAGCTCCCTCCTCTGCCACCTGACCACAGCCTTGTCCTGCACGGAGACAGAACTGACCACTGCATAGAAATAAAGGCCACTCAGCTGCCTTACACATATTTTACTTCCTACTGTTGCTGAAAACCTGAGAGGTAAAGCAGCCCTGTAATGTAACAGGGGCACTAGACACATCTGAGAATAAATAACATGGAAATCATAAATATGTGTATCTTAACATGTACACTAATATGGTTTACTAAATATATAAATATACTAACCTGTATATCTGCATGGGTACACTATATTCTAAACTCTTTAGGCTAATCGGAAATTGTGTGAAATGGAAACTCAAACCTTTAGGGAAGACTAAAGAGAAATATGTGTCCAACTATAAAAGACACCATTTTCCTCTTTCATCCTTTGAATATGTATGATGGCTTAAAGCCAAACTTAGAGTGTGGTACTGTGGGGTTAATAACATACGTAGGTACATTACACAAGAAAAATGCAGTACAAAATATCAGATAATGCTAAGCACTCATGGAAGTGTGTAACGTGTGCATTGTATATACCACATCAAAACTAAATTTACTCTAAAAATGTTGGTATAAAAATAATCATCAGAGGAACACAGAAAATCAGTACTGATATGGAACCCTAAATGATACTTTCTATGGCCCTTAGGCCGATACTTACAGAGCAGTGTTACACAGAGATGCCAAATCCACACCCCACCCCAGGACATAGGTGGGTATCACCTGGGGTAGACCATATGCCACGCCATAAAACCAGTATCAGTGAGGTTAAACTGGGCTTAAGGAATATAGAATACGTTCTCTGACTAGACTTCAATTAATTAGAAATCAGTATAGACGATCTAGAAAAACTAACACATGGAAATTAAGCAATAAGATCTAGAAAAACTAACACATGGAAATTAAGCAATAAGCAATTAATTAGAAATCAGTATAGATGATCTAGAAAAACTAACACATGGAAATTAAGCAATAAGCAATAATCACGGATCAAAAAAAAATCACAAAGGAAAGAAAAATTATATTGGCTTCAGTGATAATAAAAATGCATTGAAACCTGCAGAAGATTATTTAGCAATCCACAGGGTGTAATTGAAACAGTGTCTGCAAAGAAACTTGAGTATTAAATGCTCATATTTTAAAAATTAAACAATATGCTCCTAAATAATCATGGATCAAAAAAATCACAAGGGAAAGAAAAAATTACTTTGGCTACAATGATAGTAAAAATATTACCAATTTAAAAAATATGAGCATAATAGTGGTGTATGTTCAGTGATGGAAATCTCCAGCTTTAGAAGCTAAAAATAGTTCTCACAAAATAAGCATTAATGCAAAATAATAAAGCTGAGAGTTGGAATCAATAATGCAGAAAAAAGAAAAGCAATAGAAAAGTTAATGAACCAAAAATTTGGATTTTCAAAATAAAATAATTTATAAACTTGTAGTATGACTTAAAAAAAGGGGAGAGAACAGAAATTGCAGACTGAGGCCATCGCTACAGGCTCTACAGACAGAAAGACACAGCAGGGACCCTGGGAAGCACTTGAGCTAAGGTGCCTGGTGAACCGTGCCGTAGGGCATGGTTTGCCACGGTCACCCACCTTTCTTCTGCTCCCCACTCCCCAGCCCTGGAACGAAAGGCACCAGCCGCGGTGACTAACAACCTGAACGGCGCAAGACCTAAAGGGAGCGGGACCTGCCTTGTTCGCCAACTGAAGGCTCTGTCCCTTGGGATGTCGCTGAGCCTGAAGCTGGTTTCAGGATTAACACAATCTTTGAAGCAAATCTAAAAGGCATTTTTATGAAATTTTATGTTATTCTGAAACTTTACAAAGAAACAGAAATGCCCAAAGGATTACAATGAATCTTTAAAAAACAATAAATAGGGAAGCTACCAAACTTTGAAACTGACTATAAAGCTATAGCGATAAAGAAAGAAAATAATAGGAGGCTGATAAAAGATAGAAAGGTGAGTTACTGAATTAAGACAGAGAGCTTTAAATGCAGGTCTCTAATTTTAAAGAATAGAACGGAAGCTGCACGATGTGGATGGAGAAAGCATTTCAGCAAATGGAGCTGGGCAACATGTTGTTAGGGAAGAAAAAGCCACACGCAGCCCCTCCAAACCCACACTCTACACACATTAAAATCTCGGAAGTCTTAGAAAAAATACGGAATAGTATTCTCATGACTTGAGTCTTCTTAATATTCAGAAAGCAGTAACTATAAAATAACAAAAATTATTAATTTGGCATCATCGAATTTGTATCTTGTCATTAAAAGACAGTATGAATGAATGTTTTTGCCACAGAAAGCAAAAGTGTGTCTCCAAAATGTCCCCAGCAAGGACCTTTATCCAGAACATCCTTGAGCTCTCCGATGAATGCCGAAGTGACCTAGTTAATGACAAGCAAAATAGTTCGAGGAAGATGCACGAATTGTCAGCGCATGCGTGAGAACACATGCCACGTGAGTGGTGGTCAGGAAAAGCAAATCCAAAACCCCGAGCCCTCGCTTACTCACGAATCTCCAAAAGCTCAAAGTCTGGAGTGCTGGGGAGATGAATCAGCCGGAACTCTCATACATTTCTGGTGACATTTTGGAATGCTACCACCGCTAAGGAAAATATTGGGCGGTTTCTTCTCAAACAAACATATGCCCATGAGATGAATCATCTGC
This sequence comes from Hydrochoerus hydrochaeris, assembly GCA_004027455.1. Classification (NCBI taxonomy): domain Eukaryota; kingdom Metazoa; phylum Chordata; class Mammalia; order Rodentia; family Hydrochaeridae; genus Hydrochoerus; species Hydrochoerus hydrochaeris. The sequence continues at coordinate 2,773 of PVLA01017826.1, read as the reverse complement.
CCGCAGAAAAGTGTTCCTAGCACTTTAGTGACAGTCACCCCAAGCTGGAAATGTGTCCATCCACAGCTCAAGGGGCAAACAACCACCTTCAGGGATGTAAACAACAAAACGCCAGTGACCCAGCCGCGTGGGAATGCCTAAGTTATTAGTCCAATGAAAGAAACTGCTTCAGAAAAGATACTGCTCCCTCCCTCAGAGGCCACTTTCAGGACTCCTAGCATAGAGGGAGCACGCCGGCAGTGGGGCCAGTGGGCAGCAGCCAGCTGGAGGCACGAAAGCCAGGAGGGCATGGCAAAGGCTAATGTTCTGCGTCTCCCTGGTTAGCTGGTATGGTACAAGACTCTCCCGGTGCCACCCTGAAAACTGCACCCAGAGCAGCGCACAAATTCTGCGTGAGAATGACAAACATACACGACAGCGGTCAGCTCTCTGCTTGCTGACCACGGCGGTGAAAGGCACTGCTATCCACAACCCGCATTTCAACAAAGGAAAGAAAATAGCACGCTCTGTGGCATGAAGGGTGAGGGTACCCTGTGACAGAAGGCAGTATTCGTTAATGAGAAGGGGTGTCTTGGTTGTGGGACTGCTCCCCATAAACTCCTCTCGGCTTTACGTGTGTTTGAAACTTTCCATGATAAAACACTTAGCAAACAATACCTTCATCAGAAGCGTGTTCCCACCTCTGATGCTGTTCTACGCGCACTGAAGAGCTTCCGAGTTCAGTCCTAGTGCTCGCTGAGTCTTCATTGTTCAGTATTCCAGGTTTCGTGCTTGCTTGAAGACAGATTAATATTTCAGTAATTATAATTTGCTTTAAATACCTCAACTATCTTTAGAACTAATTGGGTCAAATTGTTTGATTAAAAATTTTCGAGCAACATATAACTTCATTGTAGAGAACTTATTGACAAAAGCTTTAACAGTGTTTTGAAGCACAGCGCTGGCTGATAACGCAGTAAGTCAAGGCGAAAGACTTTAAAGATGGGACTGAGGGTTATAGCAATGTCAGTTTGGTCTGCGTTTCATACTCAAAGTCAACTTTGTCACAAAAACAGCACAGTTGATGTTGACATGTGTATATCACTTGTGATTGCATAACCTTTTGATTGACATTGTATCAAAATTTGAATGCCAGTAGAAATTATAAATATAACAAAATTAATTCTAAGTTATAAATATACTTCCTTAGTATATGGAAAAAAACTAAATGTTAGTATATGGAAAAAAACTAAATGTTTTTTTCCATAACTTAAAATGTCATCAAAATTTTATTTAAAATAACTCTACAGATGCAAATGATATTCTCTTCAGTGTTTAAATTTAAAGGATGCAGAGTGTGTTAAAAGACCTTTCACACAGCTTCCAAAACATCAGTGTTTGTATCGCATTAAACAATCCTCATTTGAAACAATAAGCTAGCTGGTTTACCATTCTTAGAACTAACAGCATTAATGTAGAATTTGCATTATTTAACTCCTTGCAATTTTTTTTTGATCCCCAACTAATATGCGGGTAGTTGTTGCTTTACTCTTCAAAAATGCACAGGAACTACTGGAATAGAAAATGAGAAAAACTAAACTAGGCAATCGGCCTGCATGGCCAGGCTCAGAGTGCGGCGGGCAGCGCTTTCGCTGCAACAGGTGAGCTGACTGCACTTGCCTTGGTTAATGCGTAGTAATGGCTCTATTAACAAGGCTCAGGGTGACATTTCCACACGTGTACCTGGCGCTGTCTGAGGACACACCTGTCCCCGTGCTGGCCAGCTTTAGAAGAGGCTTCTTTGGGGCATCGGACTCTTCTGCTTTTCTCCTGGGTAATGGTGGTAAGAAGTCTATGGATAATGCGTGATTACCACACAATTTCTTGAGAAACAGGAATTTAAAGCTAAATTTCCCGTCGGTGGCTGTGTAGACCCAGATGTGCCTGTCTTGGACCCTCATCTGCTCATGGGTGGGGCTTTTGGAAGCTGCTGGATCATGGGAGCGCTATGACCGATTTGCTGTCAGGAGGTGGAAGAGGGGTGACTAACAGTGTGGCCCGGAAGTGCATCTCCCTCCTTGGCACCTCCCTTTTCTATTTCCTGGTCACCACCATGCGCGTGGCTTTCCTCCACTGCACCCTCTGCCATGCCATTCATGCCCGGAGACCCAGCCGACCACGGATTGTAGTGAGTGTCAGGTTCTTGTCCCAGCGAGAAGGAAGTGACTTTATTTTTTAGTGCCTTCAAGTGAACATTGTTGCAAAATAAATACCTTCAAACTGTAAAGCACATTACAGGCTTATCCCATGCTGGGAAAATAAACCTGTGTAGCGGGGTGCTCGGACCGCCCCTCCCCACACGTCCTGGCTGGACCACTCTGCCCCACCCCCCACCCCGCACACTCGCTCCTCTCCGTGAAGGCCCATGAGCATCTTTTTCGTATTTAACCACGGGCTCAGCTGCTGCCCTGGACACAAACAGCAGAATCTGGAGGCACAAGTGGGACAGTTGGCAAATCAGCCATGGGTAAAACATCTGGCACAAATGCCAGCCCGGGCAGAGGACGGGGACAGCGGAATTGTCTCCAGCATGCTAGGAGGGCGTGCTCCTGCTGAAGGGTATCCTGGGCCGTCCGGCTGAACAGACTGAGTGGGGTGAGCAGGCTGGGGGTGCGGACCTGGCCGAGGTGTGCCCTGCACAGCCGGAGTGAGCACAGCTTTCCTGGACAGGCTCTTCTGTCTGGTCTTGATGCTGACAATCAGCCCGCACCTACTCCGGTGAGAGAGCGGTGCA